>JADLZK010009960.1:0-76191 GCA_015847255.1 Hyparrhenia diplandra
ATCCTACAAGTACTACTTTGAGTTCATGACACTTCATACAAGGTAGAACATCATCCTCGCCGACCCCATCTACGGTCACATCACCTACCACCTAGAGGTCATCTTGCCAGGAGGAGCGCTTGCCCCCAATGGCGTCAACGACTGGGCCCTATTTCGGCATGAGGACACACTGAGCGGAGAACATGAGGAGTCTTGTCGCACGCCTAATACGGGCCGCCGCCCCCAACGGAGCTAATGAGACGGAAAGGGGCCGAGGAGGCGTGATAGGAGGCCCAACACGGTGCCCTAAGGGGCGCACAGAAAGTGGAAGGGGCGCCATCACTGCCGCCGTTCCTGCTGCCGTCTTCTTGTTATTTAATTACCATTATTGAGTCATAGTTGAGTTTAAAAAGAGTTGGTTAAGTTAGGGAGTTATGATTGTTAGTCAGAAAGGAGAATCTAAATCCTATAAGGATCTCCAGAGCTGCTTAGGAGTCAAATCTCGCTGGGACTATAAATACCAATGACATATAATCGTTGAAATCAAGAAAGAAATAGCTGAAAGAATTTATTCCTCTTCTGTCTCTCGTGCGTCACTCTCTCTCCTTTGCGCCGCTGTCCCCTGCCATAGCCTACGCCGCTGCCCTAGTCGCTGCCCATGCGGCCACACCGCAGGTGACCTCCCGGTCACGACTGTTACACTAGCTCTAATCATCATGTCCGCATTTGTTTATATGAAAATCTCATCGTCTTTGTTTAAGACGTAATCGAAATGCTTCACCTAGGATAATTGGCCATCGAAAGCTGCAGTTACAACGATTGCAGAACCATCCTTGTCGATCAGCCCATCAGGTCGTCAGCTGTGTTGTATATATATATAGCTAGCTTACAATGCATGGCTAGGAACCACCAATTAGGATTCAATTTGTTGCCAGGCATTACACGCTCCCAAACCTGGTTGGAGAGGCACTTGCCGTCCGACAAATGAATTAGACAACATCAAATAAAAACAACGGCTGTAAACTCACAAGCAACCGGTGAAAACCCCCATTCGTCTCTTGCCATCCATTCTTTCGTTGTTGGTGTCTAGTGACAGAGACCAGTCTCCTACCTGCTATATATATTTTCGTCTTGACCAACAGAGATAAGGTCTTTCTTCTGTTTTTTTCTATTTTCATCTTGACGAACAGATATAAGTCTTTTTTTTTTCTATTTTCATCTTGACCAACAGATATAAGGTCTTTCTTCTGGTTTTTGTCTTCCAATTTTCATCTTGACCAACAGATATAAGGTCTTTCTTCTGTTTTTTTTTTCTATTTTCATCTTGACCAAGAGATATAAGGTCGTTCTAAAGTTTCTTCTAACAGCCATGCATGCTTCACTATACTAGCAAAAGAATTTCTAGCCGCGGTAAAAAAACATTTCGAGAGTTGGCTTTTATAACTGCATGCATGCCTCTACCCAAGGATTAGTAGAAATCAACAATAGTAGGGGCCGGGTGGACTGTACATCGGCACTAAAACTCGATCTCGGTAGTTCGTAATTAAGGTTACACCTGTCCTACAATTTGTTTATAAAAACAAAGAACAATAGATAATAATGTAAAAACATAGAAAAAATCTTAATGCTGAGCTGTTTCTTTTTTGCACGAGACCATGCGTATTTGTTTTTCATGGGTTCAAACTTCTGTTCTCAATTCTCAAGTGTCAAGTCTTGCGCGAGCCTACCTTATATTACCATCCTAGCAGGTCTGCAGGTGCCTTGTTGTTGATAGTCTGATATGTTTACAGAACCTTTCCTTGTACTTTAGGCCGGAACAATTTAAGAGACTCTAGAAATCATTTTAGAGACAGACTCTTTAATGGTCTGCCTATAAAAATAAAAAAAAAATTGTTGATTGATTATATATATTTGGAGAACCTTCCATGTACTATATATAGGTCGACGGAACAATTTAAGAGACTAGACAATTTAGAAGCAGACTTTTTAATGGTCTGCCTATAGAAATAAAAATAAATATCAAATTTCTACTTTTTAAATTGATCTGAGAGCTGGTCAGAACGAAATAGCACGCCAAAATGCTCGATCTCGATCAAATCGAGAAGCTCTGGACGTTGCCATCCGATCCTTCGATTTGCCAAGTAGTAGCATCACGGGCTTCGACGACACAACAATATATATAGGCGTATATGCAGTGGTGCTTTCAATGTTGATGCATGCTTTGGATTTGGTATATATAGCGCGGAATCCAATCCAAGTATCTTCCTTATGGGCGAAGGCAATTATTGCTGACGTAATACATCTCAAGGTTTACCGACTGAAGATGCTGGCGTCGAAGTTGTGACCCTCATTTTCAGCGGTGCCGTCATAAAGAAGGCGATTCCACCCTTCTACTTCACCGTCGCCGGAGAGGATGAGGAGATAAACCACCAATACCGTCGCTGGAGATGATTCTATAGGAAAAAGATAAATATCCAATGGACATGAGGAAGGGCCTCCGGTGGACATGGGGTGAAATGGCATAACGAGTGTTTTGACTAAATCTGTTTCTTACCTCCCCTCTTTGCTAGCAATTGTATTTTTGCTTAATTGTTTTTTAAGTACAACAAGTCAGAATGAGTTGTATTTAAGTTGTTCTTCACCCACACAAAGTTTTGAATTTTTAAGTATTTCTAATTTATATATGATTTTTATTATGAAAAGGAAAACTATGAATCAAAATCTAGTCTACAAGACAAACAGTCTCAAAGTGATTCAGATTTATATCGAATAAACTTGATCCCAGAGTAGTGTCACAAAGCATGCATTTCTAACACGTACTGAACATTCAGCGGAGGACACTGATCGATGATGACGTCATCTCCATGGAAGATAGCACCTTCTGTGACAAGTACTCGTATGATGGTGTTCCTGGTATCCCTGGTCTCGGTGGCCGCTCGTTCGCGTGCTTGCAACACACTTTGAGAAGAGTTGGCCTGCAGTTCCGACTGGACAACAACTCCATCTCCAGCTGCCTTGGAGTGCGTCTGATCAAATTCTTCGCAGGTCATGCCAGCATTCTTGAAGAAATCTGTGTTGACAGTGGCAACCGGAGACTGTTCGAGCACCTCAACTTCAATGTGGTAACACAGATCGCACTCACACCTTTACCTGTCTCACCCACAGCTTCTATCCAGCACCAGGATCCGGCAGAAAGTTCTTCGAATTTTCCAGAATTCGTGGTGCATCCGTTGATTCCACAACAGACCTTGCCAGGAGCACAGTCGGCCTTTGGTGTTACCCTTCGAAGGCAGAAAAGGATGGACTGCAAGTCTTAATTAATTGAAAATTACAATAAGACATGTCAAAGAATGATCCAACATATCATCAATAAAATGCTTATTTCTATATTGTTTTTGTAAGTGGCTTTTGAAACCGAAATCCTTGTCCTACGAACAATTTGTGAGATTCTGTTCTGTTGAGTGTGGACAATGTGCATGTAGAACACAGCTTTTAGGCTGCTGAATATATCCTCATAGAAACTGTGACATGCGAGTATATACTTCCTATTTTAAATTGCAGTTATTCCAAGAATCTTGAAGAGTCTTATCAAGTTTGAGAAAATTTATATAACAAGATAATAACATTCATGGAGCCAATTAAATATATATCATTAGATTCTTTATTCTTTATTAATTATATGTTCATAATATATGTATTTGATATCAGAAGTATTTACAGTTTTTCACTATAATTTAGGTTAAACTTGAGATGTTTTGACTCTAAAAGATTTTTGGAACGATTTGGAATGGAGGAAGTACTTTTTTTTGCGATAGATATATATTTTTTTTTTTTTTTTTGAGCAAAGCGATAGAAGCACATACTCTGTATACACGGAGCAGCACAAGTTAGTTCCACGTTGGCAACACAAAGATAGCAGGTCCACGCCAACACATAAACGCGGATGCAGGCCCATAGTCTTGTGAGATTAATCAAGGAAAAAGTCCACGTTACCTCTCCCAACTATCAAAGTTCACTTTTCCTCCTCAACTCCAAAACCATCAAAGTTCACTTTTTTCCTCCCTCAACTTCAAAACCCGACAAATCACCTCCCCAACTTTTCAAACCATGCATTTTTTCCTCCTCGAACGTTTTTTGGGGGCGATTTTGCTACAAGAACCATGGGTTGCTGCAGTACCAAGATGTTTGTTTTTTAAAAAAAAAAATCCAGTTGAATCTTTGAAAAATCATAGTAAATCATAGAAAAATCATAAAATGAAAAATCCGGTTTTGTTGGACTCCATGTGAGTAGATCTACACAGTGAATATACAATATGGTATACTTTAGTTCGACAAAATAATTATAGAAGTTTGAAGCTACAAATTATTTTAATTAATTATATATTCACCTTATAGAACTTTGTAATAAAGCATATCATATTAAATATTTACTGTGTAGATCTACTCATGTGGAGTCTAACAAAAATTTGATTTTCTATTTTATGATTTTTTTTGTGATTTTCTAAGATTTTTTAAAGATTCAGCCAAATAAATAAAAAAAGAAAAAGACAAAATTTTCGTAGCAAAAACTATTTTTGGGCTCAACCTAGAGCCCATTCAGAGAAGCCAGGCCCACACGCGCACTACAAATCTGAACGACCTGAACGACCTCTTCTATTACATCCAAACGGAATTATGTCTGGTCGAGGTCGAGTAGTGCCGCGGCCTGAAGGCCCTGAACGCACTCTGCTCGCCTCCGGCCTGAGTGGCGACTGGCGAGCCATGGCACCATAGCAGCGTCGCGCCGATGAACTGGGGATGTAGATGGCCGCCGCGCACCCCCATAGCCATACCTGTTTGGCCTCCGCTGCATACGACCTCTTCGGCGGCCTCTTTCGTCTGCGTGCGACCGGAACCGCCCGTAAGGTGTTCGGCGTAATGCCTTGCCAGCCAAGATCATGCGACCTGGCTGCCCCGTCCTTCCTTCGGTGGATTCGATTTACTAAATCAGGTGTCGTTTTGCTTTCTGGATAGGTTTATTGTATTGAAGTGGCGATTCAGAAGTGGAGCGCTGCTAAGGTTCGAGTAGATTGCCACATGCAGTCACGCACAGTGGTGTTTGCTCGAGTGTTCTCGCAGGTATATTATCAATTTAACTAGAGGTAGCAACTGATAACATCAAAATTTGAATCAAAATCTAGATTCATGACGTCATAAGATTATCTCCTGTACTAGGATTCTAGCCCGTGTGAACACAGGTTGGTGGACTAGTATATATAGCTATATTATCACACGTACCACTTCATATATTGAACTCATATATCACACGGTACATTAACATTAACAAATGAAATGATGCTTACAAACATCTCATTCCAGGAACTTAGGACAATTGACCACACAGTTTCAAACCAAATAAGGCACACAAACAAATACAAATCAAGGGGAATGGATGAAAGGAGGGATATTCAGGTCCACGCTGAGCCATCCCTTGTTCTTTCAGAAGCATGGGCATATTGTAACACTGAAGTCTTCCTCTTCTGCTTGGTCTTGTTTTTCTGATTCATAGTAAGTATAATGAACTCTATTTTTAAGCCTGTTAATGGCTTCTTTTACCTCATCAGGGACAAAGTCACCCTTGAACTCAACCTCCTCCAGTCTCGAAGTTTGTCAATGCCGGAAAGAGACTCTATCTTGGTGAAGGTCCAGACGAACCTCTTGAGCTTCGACAAGATCCTGCAGTGAAGCTGACCTCCATAAAGTCGAACTCAAGAATAAGAAGGCTGAGCTCTGGAAAGCCATTTTTGTTAAAAGTAAGCTGGCTTTTAGCACAAGACTTGTTCAAGAGAACTAAACAGCGTATGGTTGGCTTCTTTGCGAGGATTTGTAGATCATCTTCCGTCAGCATTGTATCACAAAGAGTCACCTTGGTTATTGCTTTAGCATTTTCAAGTAATGAAAGGAACAAGTTGGTTTTGATGGTGGCGGCAGGGGGGTTGATGGTTACAGTGGCGGCAGTGTCAGTGGTGATCGGAGCAGTGGTGTTGGCGGTGGGGGGAGCAGGCGGTATGTTCATGGTAGGGGTGGTGACAGCTGTCTTGGTGGTGGCTGCAGGGGTGCTCGCAGTTGCAGTGGTTGGGGTGGCTGAGGCAGTGGTGTCGATGCTGGTGGTAGCGGTGGCATTGTTTTGAGTGGTGTGGCATTGTTTTGAGTGGTGGGGGCAGTATCATCTGTGTTCATGCTAGTGGTGGCGGTGGCGGCGCTGGTGTTGGTGGTGGTAGCGGTAGCGGTGATGTTGTTGATGTTGTTGCCACTGCTGTTGATGCAGTTGGTGTTATTTTGGCTAGTGCTGCTGCTGTTGGTCTTCCTATTGTTGTTGTTCAGCTCAATCTCCTTCAATCTTGTGAGTTTGTCGACTCCAGAAAGATTTAGGCCATCACTGAGGGGCAATACAATCTTCTCGAGCTCACCAGCAGTTCCATTTTCAAAGATGATGTCAGTCAGGTCGAAGCCCTCAACAAAAAAGGACTTGAGATGTTGGAATTCATCCACCTTGAAGGTAAGCTTGCTCTCCGGGTAGTATGTGTTATGTAGGAGTCTGACACATTGTAAGTTGGGAAGCGTGGCAAGGACTTCCAGATCTTTCTGGCTGAAGTTGGTTTTACTTAGAGTTACCTTGGTAAGTTGATTATTACCCTTTTTGACCAACAACAATGGAAGAAGCCGCACCTTGTCCATGGTACCACTTATGCTTAGGCTCTCAAGCATGGGAGGGTCTCTCGTCGTCAGGTCAGTATATTTATATAGTGACCCTTCGCTGGAAGGGGTGGCCTTCAGTCTGGCTGTGGAAACAATAGTGATTGATAGAGAACGGAGGCACTCATGCAGGTGACTGACAGCTCGAAGCAAATACCTGAGGTGACTGTCCTTATCATCTATAACTACACCTAGCTTTCTCAAGTTCCATAGCAATGCAATATTTCTCAAATCTTGACTATGCCGTACCTTCACATTGGACAATATCTCCAGATATACCATTTTTTCAATCTTGTTAGGAATGTGTACAGTAGATAATTCCTCAGCCTTGACAGGCATGCCGTTGTCGATCAAATTATTGTGACCAACCAGCAGGCGCTTCAGCTTCAGCAGCAGGAGTGACTCTGTTGTAGACATACACACCATGGTCTGTCGGATATCCAATACCTCCAGCTCTTGGAGGTTGTTGATTTCAAAAGGCAGGTAGGTAACATCTGTTCTCCTTAGGCTTAGATACTTGAGCAGTAAGATCTTGCTGCAAATTTCCTTGAGATAGTGCTGCTCCTTCCGAGAAAAACAACGGCACCCTTCTAGATCTAGCACCTTGAGCAGGGACAATTGCGACGATTCAGAGACCATTTGCAAGAAATGTCGGATCATATGAGATGAGTGGGCAAGATGGATATCATTGAAAATGGAGAAGTGGCGGGCCAAATGATCTGACAGGTGTGTTTGCAGAATGCCTTGTTTTCTAGCTATCTTGCTAATGAATTTATGAACTAGTCCACCCACCTTGCAGCTTCTGACCTTTCCTGTAGCACCAATAGAAGCCGGATAAACTAACCAACGGTCGATGAGTGCTTCAAAACATGTTTCGGCCAGACCCACAGAAATGGGCCAGCCTTCCCTACTAGTTATCAGCCCTTCTGCAACCCACCGTCCTATCAAGGTTGACCGCCTGATGATGTATCCTTGACGGAAGATAGCTAGGTACAACAAGCAGGACTTGTATTCCTTAGACAGATCTCTAAAGGAGAACTGGAGCATCTTCTTAGCAATATTACGTAATGATTTTGGGGAAACCGCCTTTAAGGTGTTAAGCAGCTCTTGCAGTTCATCATTTCTCCTCTTGGGTTTGCTGTACATAGCATGAGCGAAGATCTTCATGCAGAATTCATGTCGCCCACACTGGACCAAGATGTCACGAATCATCTGGGGACTGCAGATGTCCTCATTCTTATGCTGCCTTATAAGCTCGAGCAGAGCGTCATGGTAGAGGCCAACCTTGAATAGTCTATAGGCTTCTGCGGTGGATAGCAATATGCTTCAGCCTGTTGAGTGTTGTTTGTTGTGGTCACGATCACTGCACACATGTCTCGACCCAACATGTTCAAAGCTTTTTGGGTCTCCTCCCACCTGGATATACAGTTGTGATCAATTTTGAGAATGATCAGGGTACTTCGATTTTGCAAATGATTTAGAATCTGATCCACAATCCCTTTTATCTTCAGCTGTTTTTTAATCTTGCGCTTGATTTCTTCAATCTTCTTCATGATTTGTTCTTCAATGGTCGTGTCCGGGTACTCTTCGTTCTTGTCGATCTTCTTCATGGTTTCTTTATTGGTTGTGCCCTGGATCTCTTCATTCTTCTCTGTGGCTATGGACATAATAGGATCACTAAGTGTTGATGGCTTCTTCACAGATATGTCCTTTTGCATCTCCTGTAGGACCTTGTGGACGATTTTTTTGACTTGATCCTCGCCCATTGAAGTACTACTAGTAGTCCTTTGGTGGTCGCTGTCGCTTGGTTATTGGTGTCTTGGTCCTGCAAGGTCTTGCTGCTACTGGTCCATGGAAGCACCTCCTGCAGGATGTCTGCATACTGGGCTTCGTTGAGACGGACTCTGAGAGGAGTCCCCTCTAGTCTTTTGTAGGCTTCGATGTGATCTTTAAGCCTTCTGGCAGTGATGTTGATGATCTTCTTGTACCATTCAGCTGATCTAGGCATGAATTTTTGATTTGTGTGTCCTTGTTCAGCCGCAGCAGCTGACCTGTACAGCAGCAGGAGGAGGAGCATTAAGTCTTCATGGGTGTTCTTGCATTCCAGCTCGTCGTCCAGCATTCGTTCCAACTGCAGGCGGTTGAGCTTCACTTGGCAAGTAATCTGATTAATGCCTTTGATGACCATTTCATTATTTTCCTTGTCATCAATAAGTTTCATTATTTCTTCTATACATTCCTTTATATGACCAATCTCTCCTAATTTTCCCATGTAAATATATTCTTTCCATGTGTGTCCAACATGGTCCTCCATTTCTTCTTCAGTGATTATTATTATCTCGCCATTATCGCCTCTGCCTTGCTTCTGGGATCGGGACGACACGGTGCGTTGGAGCCCCCACAGAATGTAGAAGAGGATGTCCTTGGGTCGTAGAGGCTGATCATCCAAGTGCACTGCTGGGATGTCGACCAAGACAGTGAGCTTGAAATGGATCACCGCCACAGCCGAAACTTCACGTGAAATAACGCTGGTATCCTCCGTGTCCGGTGCTACAACGGCGATGGATGGCACTGATCCCGCGCTTCTGATGTCTGCTTGGCAATGTATCCAGTCGACGAGCTTCTCATTCAAGTAGTACTCTAGAAGGGAAGGCTCAAATGGGCCTCCTCTTCCTATTGCCGCCGCCACATGCTGCTGATGGTCACTAGTGTCTTGTTCGTCCTCGTCGTCGGTGCCGCCAGATGTAGCAGCCGCAAGAGTCATCATCGACGATGACTGCCCTGCAGCCAGCAGCCTCGGCACCGCCGAGGCCTCCACGGTGTACCTGCACCGGCGCTCGCTGACCTCGCACGCCCGGTCCTTGAGCTGGCGCAGCTGCGTGGCCACACTGTGCCGCGCGACCATCCCGCGGAAGAACCAGGGAAGCCAGCAGAGGTAGCGCCCGAAGCGGCCCCTGGCATAGAGGATATCCGGATTGGTGCGGTACAGGTAGATGTCGAGGCAGCTGTTGCAGTCGAGGGCCAGATGCCGGACCTGGTTCATCCAGGTGCGGACTTGCTCGTCGTGGTCGCGGTCAGGAGGCGCCGTCCTAGCCAGGTACTCGAGGAAGCTGTTCATGCTTTCCATCTCCTCCTTGATGGACCGCATGTCATCACCGACGCCGCTCAGCAGCTGCGCCTCGCTGCGGATGATGCTCAGCAGCGAGCTCACGGCACCCGCCGCTTGCTCAGCCATGGCTCCTTCCCTCCGCCGGCCGGCACTGTTGCCAGTGCCTGGCCGCCGGCTGGTGTCGTATTTTTGTTCAGCAAATCAGCGGTGGCTGGCTAAGGGCCGTGGAGAGAGAAGCATTCTGCAATTTGCATGCATGCATGGGGTATGTGCGGGGTTGCTGGCAAGGATTGTTCAACTACATGATCGATGAAGTGAACCCACAGGATACTGATCAATGAAACCGCCAATGCAAGGAAGATATCTTGTATCCACCTGACTTTGGCTTCTGAACAACTTCAGGTATGTCCCAAGTTATCCTATTATTCTTCCCTTCTTCCTTGTTATTTTACTTTTTGTGCTGGCTAAAGGAGCGAGCTTGCCGATGACAATGAGGGTGGTCCCTTTTGCTAAAGAATGCAATGAGTTAAAGCAGCTCTGATGCCATTGTCCAAAAAAAAAAGCTCTGATACTTACATATATATACGCAGAACGTAGCTTTATTATCAACCCCCACAATACTAACCAGGTTTACCGAGATCATTTTAATTTGAGTCAATATGTGGCACATATGAACAAGAACAACAACAGGTGATTGCGCTCCTATATACATAAAATAGTTTTGATCAATCGACTGAAATCTTATCCAATTGTCTAAGCCTTGTTTAATTTCCATGATTAATTCCATTACCTCATCAAGCTAGAGAAGAGGTAGTTCACATTCAATTTCTATCTGCTCGTTTTTACTTGTTAGTCTTTTTGGATTGGATGGACGCACGATTTGATTCTTAGTCGATCATTTTGTTATTATGTTACACATACATGAATTGTTATGACAACTTATATATTAGTCTATGCATGCATATAAGTGTGTGCTGATCCATTTTGTGTGACAACACTGGATGAATCTATTTGATACATCTGAATATAGCTTTTAGTGCTTTTCTACACATTATAGGACCGAGGGAGTATATATATTTAGTAGTTTAGCTAGTGACGAAGGGGGATTTTTAACCTGTAGGTAATTGAATCTCTCTCACGACAATCTCTAATCCCTCGGTTTGGAGATTAATTGGTTAACCAAACAAGCTTTTATGGAAAGTAATATAGCAGACTCTGATGCTAGATTGTCATATATAGCCAGCTCTGTCACTCTTTTTATGTCTTTAGTTCTTTATTATCGTACACTCCCTCTAGAAGCTAGATTTGATTCCTTGGTTCATTTTATCTTTTTGTCATTCCGAAAGAATCAGACAGCACTTGATTCCTCCTCCTTTGTTGTGATTTTTCTCTGACAACAGGAAGCACTGGAGGCGGCCCTTGGGGAGGTGGATGTCAGGGTTTCCCGGTACAGGTAGAGATTGATGCAGTTGTTGCAGTCGCTGGCGAGGAGCCGGACCTGGTTCATCCAGGTGGGCACCTGCTCATCGTGGTCGCCGTCGCTCCGGCCAAGGCAGCTTGCTTGTGTTGTTCTGTTAGTTTAGCAGGCTTGCCTTGGGTTAACTTGTGGAGAAGTGAAGATAGATTATGCATGATGCTGCCTGTGTGCAGGGATTTTCGTTCTTGGCATGCTAGGCCAAATCATGCCTGGCAAAAGCAACGTATCAGGAGCTGATGCCTACCTTGTGAGCAGCTGCCCATGTATCAAGACTCTGTATGTTACTTCCCTTTTTTTCTCCTCAACTTCAATTTTTAGCTCTACTTTGTCCTTCAAACTTTTCAAATTGTAACCAAGCTTTCAAACCTCTTTTTTTTTTTTTTTGACCATTGATTTAGTTTATAGAAAATACATTAACATCTGCACATTCAAATAAATGCAGTATCAACACATAATTTGCGTAGAATTTGTTGATTAAAATAATTTTGCTGTGGAGATTTTTGGTGCATATTTCTCAACTTGACAGTTTGGCAAAGGGAAGTAGTAAGCCAGACACATGAGAAATCTCACCTCCGTCTTTACCGATTCAGACTGGAATCAGGTAATAAGGGACAGACAGCCTTTGGTTTGGTGCTCATCTGATGTTTGGGCCCAGCCTGCTTTCAAGAGGAGACAGTACCTGATTCATTGCTCTCAGCTGCAGCTGCAACCACTTTGCTTTGGGAGCCTCTATTCCACGCACAAGTCATGCATCATTCTCTTCTCCCCAGTCCATTGGAGCTTTCATCATCGGGCAAGGAGAGAAACAACTTGATTCTTTGTCCTCGGTTACAATTTGATGAATCCCTGCTGAGTTTGTAGAGGGGATAACGTATTAGTGTGTAGGGGATCCTGCTGAGTTTTTTTTTGTATCAAATTGCTAAGTCTTTGTTAAAAAAGTAAAGTTGTAATGTGTCAAAAAAATAATAAAGATGAATCGCCATGTAACTTTACTTGTCATCAATTGTGCACCCTCGCTCTCTCCATCTTAATACAGTAATTCTTTACGTGTCCAGCAAAAGAAGGTTTAGGGATTGCCTTTGATTCGTTGGCTGCCTCATTTGATCTTTTTTTTTTTTTTTTTCTGGAAATGTAGAGGCAACAGCTGATTCTTGTTCTTCTGTCTCTGTTACGATTTTTGGCAGGGGGAGTGTTCATTTCTTGAGTTCCACGAACAAGTCAGGACACGATTCCCCATGTGGGTTTAGGCCCAGGCCCGTTGCTGTACGTTGTGGTAAAGTCAGGCAGTCAGCTATGTTTATGTAAACATATTTCAATATGTATTTTTTAAAAAGAAGCCTGGGCCGGTCTATGCATTTGATAAAGAGATACATACATACATGTTCAACTAGATATATCATGCCCGTGTTTTCAACAAAGATATATGCTCCGTGTGTTTCATGGGGTCACAATTTTTTATTCAAAATAGTTTGTTTTTGGCTAAATAAAACAGATGCGCCCCTTCTAAAAAAAATATATGCCCGTGTGTTTCACTGAGGTCACAATTTTTGACTAAATAGTTTGTCATTGGCTACACAAAACAGATGAGGCTCATCATTTGGGATACCACGCTGCATCATCAACAACACTCAAAAAAAAAAAAAAACACTACTCGACCTCACCTGTAACAGAAATACAGAATGCTCAATCGAATCAATGAGAGGCAAAATGTTTCGATTCTCATCTCTTTGTGGGCCGTGCAACAAATGGGCCAGGCCTGAGCTAGTGGCTGGCTCAGATCATTAATGGGATATGAAAGTTACAAACAGGCTGGCCCGAGCCCAACTTTCCCAACCTCGACGTGATCAGTACCGCCGGAGGCTTGCGAGCTGCGGCCGCCAGGCACCGCCACCGGTGCCGGTGCCACCGTGCCAGCCGCGGCCAAGCTGCCGGTCAGGAGTCGCGTGGTCGGAACCCTAGAAGGAGAAGCCGCATTGCACCCACGAAGTACGTCCTCGATGTCTGTTTCTGCTTGTAATCCATGGTGAATGCATTCGCTTGTCTCTCTGTCTGTATTTTCATTATCAGACCGCCGATCACGCAAAACCTTACCATCTTCCTCAACGAGCCCACTTGTCTTCTCAAGTGAGAGAGGAGGGAAGGACGTAGGGAGAGGCTAATTTTCAGGTTCGGCAGATAGGTTGCGAGGCTTCCCTCTCCGAGTGCACGACACGTGCTCGATGGAATGCCTCTACGCTCTCCTCCTTTGCTTGTTCCCTTTCACTGCCCTGCAGACTTGCCTCCTCTCTCTCCTCTGCATCTGGCCTTGTTCATCTTGCACACACCTCCACACAGCATGGTACCACCCTTTTTGTATCTAAACTGACCAAGGCCGAATTTCATTAGGAATGTAACGAAATTAAAAGTTGCAGTTGAGACAAAAACGAAAATAAGGGAACTACTAAGTGCACATGAGTGTCAAGGCTCACCAGGATCAAACAGCTCCCTATGGCCAAGTTGGTTGCCACCGCCGTTGCTGCTCTTCACCAAAGCTCTGACACGATGAAGATTGATTGGGGAGTTTTCTCAAGTCACCCTTTTTTTGTTCCAAGAGACTGAGTACATTGTGCAGTAAACCTACAGCTCCTATACAGCCCAATAGCCCTCAATTGGAAACCAGGATATTTTTTTCCCTATTCCTGTGTTTTTCTATGAAATCAAATTGAGTCTTATAAATTCCTGTACGATTTCTGTAAAATTCATGTGTTCCAAACGGGCCCTTAATTAGAAAAATTCTACATATATACATAAAACTATGCTTCAAGTGCCTAGACGGGCATGACCGCAGATGTTGGTTTGAACGCACCCGTTCTTATATAATGCAGTAGCAATAAATATTGTAACACATACCGCTTCAATAATGAGTTTCTGCGTCAAGCCAAACCATATATTACAGCACACGGTACATTAACAAGTCAAATGTGCACACAAGCATCACACTTATTACATGAAACCATGCATGTAGCATGACGTTTCATAGGAAAGCCACGCAATCAATCTCCACCAGCATAGAGCCATAGACACAACCATTTCAGGCACACACGTAGAACAAGTAACCACACAGTTGACACATACAAACATAAACACATAATAGCAAGCCAGATGAGCACACAAATACAAACCGTTTGAGGGAATTATTTGGATGACGAAAGAAAAACCTTCATTTCCTCCAACGCCAACCCTTATTCTTCCAGAAGCGGCGAGATTTTGCAACATTCTCCTCTTCTAGCAGGTTTCCTTCTGCTCGGTCTTGATTTTCTGACTCATAGTGTGTTAAATGAAGTCTATTTTTAAGCTTATTAATGGCCTGCCTCACATCATTAGGGATAAAATCACCCTTGAACTCAAGCTCGTTCAATCTTGGAAGGTTGTCAATGCCAGAAAGAGTTATTATCTTACTGAAGGTCCAAACGAGCCTCTTGAGCTTCAGGCAAGATCCAGCAGCGAAGCTGATCTCCATGATGTTGCACTCAACAATCAGAAGGTTGAGCTTTGGGAACTCGTCTTTGTTGAAAGTAAGCTTGCTGCTGTCATAAGATTTATCCAACAGAACTAAACAGCGTATGGTTGGCTTCTTTGCAAGGATTTTTATATCATCTTCCTTCAACATTGTACCACGAAGAGTCACCTTGGTTATTCCTTTAGCATTTTCAACAATTGCAAGGAACATGTTGGTCTTCTTGACTACAATGACAACATCAGCAGTGTCAGTGGTGTTAGGGGCAGAAGCTTCGGTGTTTGCGGTGGGAGCCACGGTGACGTTGTTGGTGGCTATGCTAGTGATGGCAATGTCGGTGATGTGGGCCATAGATACAGTGTGGCCGACATTGGTGCTAGCGGTATTGCTTTCACCGGTTGGGGTGGCAGTATTAGTGGTGGTGGTGGTGGTGGCTGCGGTGGTAGTATCGGTAGCGGTAACACTGGTGTTGGTTCCACGAGTACTGGTAGTTTCAATGGTGGGTGTGGCAGCAGCAGCATTGATGTTGTTGGTGGCAGTGGCAACATTGGTGTTGGCATTGGTGTCGACGGGGCCAATGGTGGCTGGGGTTGTGGTGCTAGTGTTGATTTTTGTGCTGGTGGTGGCACTAGCAGTTGGATCAGTGTTGGTTGTGGGGGTGGCGCCAAGGGTGTCGGTGGTCGTATCAGTACTGGGAGTGGCATTGGGATCGCCGATGTCGATGGAGGGAGTGACAATAAGGTTGGAGGTGGTGGGAGGCATGATGATGGTGGCATCAATAGTGGGAGTAGCAACAACACTTCCGGTGGTGGCAGTGACCGTGGCGGCGGTGTAATTGTCGGTGATGGCGGCAATTTTGGCCGAGGTTGTGATGCTAGTGTTGAATTTTGTGCTAATATTGTCGGTTGTGGCACTAGTGGTGGCGATGTTGTTAGGGATGGGGGTAGCAACAAGGATGGAGGTAGTGGGGGCCATGATGGTGGTGGCATCAGTAGTGGGAGCAGCGGCATCACCGGCACTTTTAATGGCAGTGGTGGCGACAAGGTTGGAGGTAGCTGGGGCCACAGCTATGGCGACATCAGAAGTGGGAGCGGGAGTAGCACTGCTGGTGGTTGTGTTGGCGATGGTGTCGGCAGCTTTGGTGTCAGTGGTGGGGGTGGCAATGCTGGTGTTGGTGCCGGTGACGACGGTGATGTTGTTTTTGCCTCTGCCATTGTTGTCATTGCTGCTGCCTCCGTTGTTGTTCAGCTCAAGTTCCTTCAATGTTTGAAGTTTGTCGACTCCAAAAAGGTTTAGGCCATCGCAAAGGGGCAACACAATCTTCTCGAGCTCACCAGCGGCTTTGTCATCAAAAATGATGTCAGTCATGTTGGAGCCTTCAACAAGAAAGTATTTGAGATGTTGGAATTGGTCCTTCTTGAATGTGAGCATGCTGTGGTTGTATGCCTTGTGCCGGAGTCTGAGACATAGTAACTTAGGAAGATTGCCGAGGACCTCCATATCTTCCTGGATTAAATCGGTTTTACTTAGAGATACCTTGGTAAGAGGATTATTTTCCTTATCCCTTCTGTCCAACAATAATTCAAGAAGTTGAACCTTCTTTGTGTTTCCACTTATGCTTAGGCTCCCAAGGTCCTTCTTTGTGTTTCCACTTATGCTTAGGCTCTCAAGGACCTTGAGGTCCTGTTTTTTCAGGCTAGAGAAGTCAATAATACTATCCTGTGACCCTTTGCTGGAAGTGTGTCCGGCTTTGGGAACAATAGTGATTGACAGAGACCGAAGGCAACCACTAAGGTTCCAGATTGCTTGAAGCAAACCCTTGAGGTGTTTCCTCCTGTCCTCGATAAGCACACCGAGCTTCCTCAACTGCCATAGCTTTCCAATGTCTTTCAAATCTTGAGGGCTCCGTGGCTTCACATTGGACAGTACCTCCATGCCTTCCATGTTTTCAACCTTTTCAGGAATCTCAACACTGGTGGCGGTGATTCTCTTGTCATCAATGGCAATTCTGGTGTCAGTGCTGCCTAGGCTTGCTGGATCACCAGCCAGCAGGCGCTTCAGCTTTAGGAGGCGTACATTCCTTGTTGCTGATGGGGACACCTCGGTCTGCCGGATATCCAATACTTCCAACTCGTGTAAGCTGTTAATTTCACTGTGCAGCTGGGTAATGTTTGTTCTCCTTAGACTTAGGTACTTGAGCAGCTTTATCTTGTAGCAGATGTTTTTGAAGTAGCGCTTGCTGTTGGCACCAAAGCAATGGCAGCCTTCTAGATCTAGGACCTTGAGCAGGGAAAATTGAGATGGTTGAGAGAGGTTACGCAAGAAGTCGTCGATCTTGTCAGAGCCACGGAGACGAAGATCGTTGGTAATGGAGAAGTGACAGGCCAGGTGGTGTGAAAGGCGTGTCTCCATGATGCGCTGTTTCTCTGCAATCCTGGTAATGAACCCATGAACTAGATCACCCACCATGCAGCTCTTGACCTCCCCTGTAGCACCAATGTCAGCAGGATAAACTAGCCATTGGTCAATGAGCGCGTCAAAGCAACGCCTGGCTCTGTTAACTGAACTGGACCAGCGCCAGTCTTCTGTAGTTATCAGCCCTTCTACGACCCACCGTCCGATCAAGGTTGACCGCCTGATCTTCTGTCCTGGCCGAAAGATGGCGAGGTACAGCAGGCAGGACTTATATTCTTTTGGCAAATCATTGTAAGAGAACTTGAACATCTTCTTTGCAATACTGGCAAATGATCTTGGAGAAACCGCCTTCAGGGTACTGTGAAGATTGAATAGTTGTTCGCTGGTCCTCTTGGGGTTGGCATACAGAGCATGAGCGAAGATCTTCATACAGAACTCATATGGCTCACACTGGTCCAAGATAGCGTGCAAAATCTGAGGGCTGTAGTTCCTGTGCTGTCTTGTAAGATTGAGCACGGTATCATGGTATAGTCCAACGAGGGAATACTGTATAGGTTCCTGATGCCGTGGATGACAATACTGTTTGGCTTTCTGGGCGCTTGCTGTGGTGGTGAAGATCAGTGTACCGACGACAGCGCTGTCTAACAGGCTCAGAGCACTGCTTCTGGTCTCCTCCCATATGGATCCATCCATTGTCTCTTCATCAGTGTTAAGGAGAATCAGGGCCGTTTTACGCTTCAGGAGATATTTTATCTTGTCCACCATCCACTGGATCTTCATTCGCTCTCTAACCTTCCGCCGGATATTGTTTATCTTCTCTGCGGCTTCTCTGACAATATCATCTGAGATTTGATCCTCACCATCAGCAGGTCTACTTGCTTGTTGCTGCTTGCCTGAATTGTTATCTTCCTGCAGGTCTTGTAGCATCTCTGTAACCTTGTGGATCATCTCTTTGATTTGATCCTCGACCATCACAGCAGCAGTACTAGTACTAGTAGCCTGCAGGGACTCACTGCTGGTGGTCTTGTGGAACAATTCCTTCAGGATGTTTTCATATTGGCTTTTCCGGAGATAAATATTCTGCTTTGAGGTTTTTCCTCTTCCTTGTATATGATGTTTAAGCTTCTTGGCTGCCTCCTTGATGATGCTGTCGCTCCATCTTTCTAGTGTAGGCATGTCTTTCTTGCTCACTTGTTCATCCGCAGTAGCCGGGTTCACCAGCCACATGATGAGTACGAATAGGTCTTTACCAGAGATTTCTTGATTGATGTCTTTCCTCTGCTTCCGGTCCAGCCGGAGTTGCTTGCCCTTGGCTTCCTTAATATGTATCAGGACCTCGTGAAACTTCTCGTTGACGTTCATTTCTTTGATTTTATCCTTGATCATTTTATCAAACACGTCCTTCTTTTCCCGGTAAATGGCCCATTTATGTGCCTTCGGTTGAATATTCAAATCCGATATGAATTGTTGTCTGCCTTTATTTGTGCCTCCGGGCTTGATCTTGAGCGCCAACGCCCGCAAGATGTAGTAGAGGATATCCTTGGGTCGTGGCGGCGAATCCCAGCCGTCCCAGTGCACTTATAGTTGGCCATTTGGCCCGCGATCCGCGGCCCGGCCCATGGCCCGTGAAAACGGCCGGTGCACGAGGCGGCCCGGTCCGTACTGCGGGCTGCGGGCGGCCCGGCCCGGTGCTTCGGCGGGCCATGGGCCGCTGCCTCAACCCCAGGCCGTAGGTGGCCGGTCCGATGGCCCGCCTGTAGGCCGGTGGTCCATAAAATGCATATAATGAACATGACTCGCGCCTCCAAAATGAACATTTATTGCATCTCGTCGTCGTTGTCGTCGTCGTCTTCTTTCATCATCATTGTCGTCGTGGCCGTTGTCATAATCATCATGTCGTCGTCGTCGTTGTCGCCATTATCATTGCCTTCGTCGTCGTCCTCCTGACCTCCAGCCTTCCCCGCCGGCGGCCTGTTGCGCCACAACAACGGCGACGGATGATCCCGGTTCGGGCCGGGGGCGGTCGTCTCGTCTGGGTCCTGGTGTCGGGTCTTGGTGTCGGTTCGCCCACGTATCCACGCGGGCGACGAGCTTGGCCTCGTCACCGTCACGGGAGAACTTCATCCATAATAGTAGTGGTTGCCGAGTCATTGTCATTGTCGTCAAGAAGCCGCCGTCTTCATCATCATCATTGTCGCCGATTTGTCATAATCATCAGCGTCGCGTTGTCGCCATTATCATTGTTGCCGCCGGACCTCCTCCTTCAGTTGTGCCGAACAAACGGATGGAGATTCTGGGTGGTCGTCTCCCGTCGGTGTCGGGTCCCGTCACCGAAAGTAGTCGTCAAGGGTTGGAGGCTCGAGAAGAAGGGCCGACGACATGTCGTGACGACTTGCCACCACCCGGTTAGCGATCACCGCCGCGGCCTCGTCGTCTCCGCCGGAGTCCACGCCGCATTGTCGGCCCGACGACGGTGACTTTCTTTGCCGCCCGCCTTCTCCGGGGCCTCCCGCAGACCTCCGACGTCGCGACGCCCGCTCCTTGAGCTCGCGCAGCTGGATGGCGGCGCGGTGTTGCGCAACCGCCTTCTGCACGAACCAGGGAGCCCACCACAGGTAGCGGAGGGGCCCGCTCTTGGGGAGGTGGATCTCCGGGCTGCCGCGGTACAGGTAGAGGTCGATGCAGTTGTTGCAGTCCTGGGCGGCAGCCGACCTGCCCCATCCACGTCCGAACCTGGGGGTCGTGCTCGCCGCCGGGGGCACCGTCCGGGCCAGGTGCTCCAGGAAGCTGTGCATGCTCTCCATCTCCTCCTTGATGAACTGCACGTCGCCCCGGACGCCGCCCAGCAGCGCCGCCTCGTTGCGGATGACGCCCAGCAGCGAGCTCACGGCACTGACGCGAGCTCGGCCATCGATCCGCCAAGCCGCCAAGGCAGCTTGCTTGTGTGTTGTTGTTCAGTTAGTTTAGCCGTGGCTGGCTGCCATGCCTTGGGTTAACTTGTGGAGAACTGAAGATAGATTATGCATCTTTGCCCCTGTGGTGTGCGGGGGTTTTTTCGTTCTTGGCGTGCTAGGCCAAGTCACGCTGGCCAAAGCAAAGTATCGGGGCGATGATGCCTCACCGGATTCGCTCGATATCCCGTGGAGCCCGGCGGCTCACGGGAAAGACCCTTTATTCACGGGAAAGGATAGCAGGTGTGTAACACACGGGATATCGTTGGCGGGACGAAAAAACGAGGAAATCTCTCTTTCCGTGAACACGGACCATGTTCACGGGATATCCTTTCCCGTGATTCTAGAAAGCTCGCGGGATATACTTAACGGGGGACATGAAAGCGTCGTTTTGGTGATATCCCGTGAGCGTAAGCTCACGGGATATCCTCTCCCTTTCCCCGTGTGTCAAATTGAGTTCGGGAAATATTTGGTCAATTTCCGTGAGCGTGCCACTCACGGGAAATATTTGGTCAATTTTCCGTGTGTGGCTCACGGGAAATTGACTTTTTTTCTTTTTTTTTTTTTTTTTTTTGTTCCAAAGACATTGTTGACACATATAAATATATATATACATACACAGATTTCATAATATCCATAATACCACATATATAGCTCGATAAATCCATAATACCACATATATATTACATAATATCCAACAAAGTCACAAGTTCAACCACATGTCCATGAGTGCAACCACAAGTGCACAAGTTTTCAACCTAAAACATGACAAATTTACGGCCACGGCGTCCAACTTGCCGCGCGTTCCCAAGCGTCCGGTTGAGATTGGTTCGGAGTTGGGTTCGAGGCATGAGAATTTTTCTCGCACGTAGGCAAAAGATAAATAGTTAGAAATTTGTGAGACAAAATTCAAGGTAGAATCTATTAACTTGAAAAAGAAGAGAAATAGTTAGAAAAAACCTACACGGAGGGCTTTCCAACCCGCAAAAGAAAACAATGGCTCGATGGCCGACAACCACATGTCCACGTGCACATCTCATGGTGCATTCAAAACTCGGATCATATCCATTCACATTCATATATGCATATTTCGAGTTACGGGGAGACAAACTCACGAAGGGAGAAGCTCCATGCGGTGGAGGGAAGATCGAAGTGGAGGCGGGCGGTGGGATCTAAGACGGGCGGTGGCGGGAAGGCGATCTAAGGCACACACCACGGCCACCAACAGATACGAGGAGAGCTTCCATGCTCTTACGGTCTTTGCTTTCCCCCTCTCTTGCTCCACTCGAGCCCTCTCTTGCTCCGCTGAGCCCTTGCAGGCCTCCTCCCGGCTTTCTCTCTTCCTCTATCCGGGCCTATTTCAACACAAAGTTAGAACACGGAGAAATAGTATTCAGCGATAAATGAACCTTAAATAAAAATATATAAACAGCCTGGTTGGTTGGCCGCCGTATCACGGGCCTCGAGCGTGCTTTCGGAGCTCGAATAGCTTCTTTGTGTTGTGCGGGTTGATAACGCTATCACCTATATAGTACCGCCCGTGCTTCTTGCCTCCTCCGGCGATCATGGCGATGTCCCCCTCAATGTCGTGGGAGCTTTCTCCATACTGCTCCTCGCCACAGATCTTCTAGGCGGTCGGGTTGGTGTAGGCTTCGGGCCCGACCTCGGGGGTTGAAGACGACCGCGGGATCTTTATACCTGCCCGTGTGGGAGTTAGCAAAGGCCTCGAGCGTGCTGATTGGCGTGCCATGTGTTTGCTGTGTGAGAAAAAGAAAAGTAGCTAGAATGGTAAGAAAGTATTGAGTTGCACACGAGAAAATAAGAATTGGATAACACTTACATATCTAGCTTGGTAGGTCGCGAGATTCCGCCTTGATGGTGTGGTACACACGGCATCATGGCACGCCGGTCCCAGTCGTTGTGGACCTCGGGAGTTCAGTATCGACCCACTTGTCCAAGGAAGCTCCCAAAGAACGCCTATGCAACAAGCATCACTCCGGAATCACCTACGGGACACCAAGTATAACGCAGTTATAAAAATCACATTAAGCATAATTAAACTTAGTATGAGCATTCAATATTTACCTCCATGTATTGTTCTTTGGTGATTTTAGCGTTTTCCATTCACGCTTATCGAGCCTTCGTTCTTCTCCTTTATCGCGTACCACGCCCCGACGGCCTGGCGGCGTGCCTGCGTACCACATGTGCGCCACATGCTTGAAACAGGCGTTTAGAGCCACTTCCTCCGCCTCCGACCTCGTATCCCTCCTCGCACTTGAAGTATTTACGCACATAGAAGCAATGTAATAAGTCATTATTTCTAACATTAGAATTTGGGCGATGTATTTGTGCAAAGGCGACATAGACTTACCCAAAACTCTTTGACCACACGAATGGCCTTGTTACCATATTTTATGCCATCCTCATCATAGTTGTCAGAAAGTCCAGCGTCTTGGTGGAGCGACACATGACATACTCTTCTCGTCGATTTTAACAAGGCGGGGTAGTGCTTCCTCACCGAGAATACCAAGAATCTTTGGCGGGAAGGCGTCCTTGAACCGAGTTCGCGGTGACAACAAAACCCTGCCTAAATGATCAAGAATAACTATTAGTTCCTATTACGATTTTGAAACACGAAAAATAAGAAAGTAGTGCTAAAAGTGTAAAGTAAATTACCCGTGTTGGTCTTATGGTCGGTTTTACGCTCCTCACGAGGTTGTCGATCCGGAGTGCGGAGGGGCCTCGCAAGTAGACACGCCTACGGCGAGAGGAAGAGGAACCCCCTCCCGTACTACGGCTAGTCCCTCCCGTGGTGCGACGCCGAGCGGTCCGGTGCGTGGTGCGACGCCCGGCGGTCAGCGTCTTTGCGGCGCCGAGAGGTCCCTCGTCCTCCGCCTCCGCCTCCGCCTCCTCCTCCTCCTCCTCCTCCTCCCGTGCACCACTGGTGGTGGTGGCGACGGTGGGGGTGCACGACGCCCTGCCCCCGCCCTATCCTGTGGCGGTGGTGGTGGCTCGACGCTTCCTCTTCCTGTTGCCCTTGCCTAAGCGAGGCTACACTTCCGAACCTCTCTGGTCATTCTCTTGAACACATTCGTTCGAGGCATCTTTTTGAATGACACGCAAGTAGATAGAACATAATTAGTAAAAATGCAAAATTAAATAGAACATAATTATGAAGAGATTGAAAAACCAATAATCGAACATAATTATTAAGAGATGCATAGTATTACATGTATTAGAAATAATCCTCATCCACATCACGATTTACGCCTTTGTCGGATCATAATCCTCATGATCACTATCATCCATGTCCACGTCTTCCAACATATGAAGATTGGCGGGGATCCATAGGAGGAGGAACGCAGCGTCAACACCGCATTTGTCCTTAAGTAATTTTTCAAGTAGCTTGTAAGTCCTTCGCATCTCGAACCTCCTCATCCTCCTCATCATCAACAACACTTTCATTGTCTACTTCCATTTCGTTGGGCCGGTTATTTCTATCACAAATTTACCTTGTAGCCCATCTTCTTGGAAGAACTCTCCCTCATATGTGTTTGCATTAAAATGGTAATCGTCCCCTGTTTGGGGACGGGTAGTCTACCGTGTGGTAATACCTTACGCACAACATCCCAACCCTTAAGCCGCTTCGTCGTCACGGCAACACCATGGGAGATAATAAACTTGTGTGGCATGTTGAGCCACAATGTAGACATCATCTCCGGCCATCGGGAATCATGTCGAATCACGAACAATCCCAAGTTGTTCGAGGTCGAATTTGTTATTTCAGGATCGAACCAATGGCACTTAAACACGACGGGGAGCAAGCCGTTTAGAGCCGGGGAAATGGAGCTCGTATATTTCTTCAATTCTTCCATAATAACCTTTAGTGCTAGTTCCATCATCACCTTTAGTGAAAACTCCGGTATTTGTGGTTCTTCGGTTTGGTCGATTCTCGCTCATAGCTAGTTGTGTGGTAGCGATATCCATTCACGTCATAACGGTAAATGACCTAACCACGGTCTCAAAGCCATTGGCAACTTTGTATGAGCTCGGGATGCATACCGGATCGGTACGTGCACTGCAAGCTCAAGCAAGATAAATGAAATGAGACGGCTTCGTTAGCATATCAAGCGAGGCGTTATTTAACACAATTGGGACGGTACACGGCGTTTGAACCAACTAATGAAATCGGGTTTTCCATTGCGGCACCTGTCTAAGCGGGCGTCAATTCATGTGCCGGGTGGCGTTCGTTGGCCTTGAGAATTGCCTTTGAAATTTCCTATACCAGCGAGAGACAAAAAGGGTTGGATGCGGGATATTAAGTACTACAAGACAAGTATGTTCTACGCTTAGAGTTGTGACTTCATCGTGCGTGGGGAAGCACCGTCGAGGTTGAAAAGTATATAATTCATTATACCGATCCACTCTCGATTTGTCAAGATCTTTATTTTTGAACCACTTGCACGTCCTAGTTCCCTTGGAAAAGGCCGAGGGTTGATTCATTTTCATCGGCATTGTAACGAGGGGGGTGGATAATGCGAGCTAGGAAGGTTGTCACCATAGTATTTTGATGTGAAGTCGACACCTCTGCCGAACCAGCCTGCGATGGAACCCTCAATCTTACACTTATTTTTACGGTCGGCCCGAACATGCTTTAACTCTCTCAGCGGCATGTGCGGGGCCACCAACCCTTGCCTCGTATGGAAGGTGCAAAATCAAATGCACCATCGAACAAAAGAAGCTGGCGGAAATATCTTCTCCAACTTACGGACCAACACGGGTGCCACTTTTTCCATTTCTTCTAGTGTGGTCGAGATAACTCTTTAGCACAAAAGGCGCCGAAAGAAATTGCTCAACTCTGCCATCACATGCCGGACATGATGGGAACATAGCCTCGAAGCATCAGCGGAAGAAGCCGCTCCATCCATATGTGGTAGTCATGACTCTTGAGCCCATTGATTCGCATAGTAGATAAGTTCACTCCCTCCTCCTCGGATTTCTTTGCATACCCATCGGGGAACATTAATTTTACGAAACCATTGCGGTACTTCCCTCCTTTGGGGCTGCTCAACACGTAATCGGCCTTAGGTTTTTCCATCTCTTGCCATTGCTAGGAGGCTTCATTTCTTGCCGATTACGTCACACAACTCTGCCGGATCAATTCTAGCCTTAACGTTGTCCTTTGACTTGCTAGTTTCCATGAATGTTCCAAAAATACTCGGCGATGTTCTTTTTGTTATGCATTAAATCAAGGTTATGTGGAAGAAGAAGGTCGTCATAATAGGGGGGAGCCTCTCTAATCGACTTGTGAGTCCATGCATGATCCCGCCATAACCCACAAAGACACCGGTTTCATCGACCACAAGGGAATCCACTTGGCGTGTACCTCGGCCGAGATGTCATCATCCTCGGCTCTGGGTAAAGTAACTTGGAGACCTTTAAGTAAAGTTCTTCTTGTCTAGCTCCGAAAGCATGGTCGGGGGCGAGGCGATGTCGATGCTTGTCGAAGCAGCGAGAATACTTGCCACCCTTCTTCAACCAGGTGAACCTCCACGGCCGCCTTGCATCTTGGGCAAGGGAACTTGCCGTGCACACACCGCCCGCAGGAGAATATCGTGCGCCAAGAAATCATGCGGGGAGTAGTGGTACCACGCGTACATCCCGAAATTTCTCTTCAAAGCTTCGATTCGCACGTCCAAAACCCTTCATTCCAACCTTTGATCAATTCATCAATCACGGGCTCTAAGAACACACCCATTTTATTTTCGGGTGGCGGGGAATTATCAAAGACAAAAGAATGTTCTTCGCGAAAGCGGGCGCCGGGCGGTCGGCGGGATAACTTAATCTGAGGCCAACAAGTGTATGGGGCAGCCATCATTCCATAAGGATTGAACCCATCATTTGCCCGGCGCAACACGCACATTACGAGCCTCCATAGCTTTGTCGGGATGAATATTGTTGAAATGGGTCCATGCTTCGGCATCGGATGGGTGTACCATCTTATGGGGCTTGTAGCGGCGCCCATCTTTGTGCCATGGTTTTCGCGAGACTCCTCGGTCATGTACATCCGTTGTAACCTCGGTGCGAAGGGAAGGTACCGTAGGATTTTCACGGGGACCTTAAAGCCGCCTCTTTCTCACCGTCTTCACCGGGGGTCTACCTCTATGAACCTTGAGGATTTACACTTTGGGCCGGTCGCGTATCGTCTTTGTACTCTTTCCTAAATAAGACGCACCCGTTCTCACAAGCATGTATGCTTTCGTATGGCATCTTGAGTACCTTGAGGAGTTTCTCGACTCATACATGTTCTTTGGCGGCCACGTGGGCGGAAGCAAGCCCCCAAAGATCGTCAACATGTCGGTGAAGCCGTCTCGACTAATATTGCATCGGGCCTTCAAGTCCATAAGGCGTGAAATGGCATCTAGTTTGGAGACCTCACAATAGTCGTGAAGGGGTTTTACGTGCCGCTTTGCAACATGGTATAATAATAGGCCTTTGCGGTTTCTTCCGGCTCCTCCTCCCCTCATCCCCAAGTCCTTGCTCAAAGTTTAGGCATGAAAGTCATCTATCATGTCTCCTATCCCGGCATCGGAAGCAAGATCATCGATGCGTTGCCTCACGACCTCGTCTCTCATACGGCTCGGTTTCACCATGGAAGATCCACCGCTTATAGCCCGCCCGTCCATCCATACTTGGGAAGATGTTTAGACATGTCCTCCTTACTTTGCCTTTTTTTATTGTCACAATTCTTGCGGGGACCCAAACCTTACTCGCACCTCGAACATTTACGAAAAGCATAATCCACGAAAGCTTTGCTCTTGCTAACCCATTCACGGTCATAATCTCCAAAACTCCTCCGACCATCGTATATCCATGCACGGTCATCCATTCTCTATCATTTCGGCGAGAATATAAGAATGCGGTGCATCTACCAACGATCCTACCATCTAGTAGGTGAAGATAGGTCCCTAATCCCAGAGGATGCTTAGATGAGGTCAGTTCGATCTCGCTCCTATGCGAGAATTTATGCGACACCTGTTCTCAAAGATACACGTCCTCCCGAGAGGGACTCGAACAATAGGGAGATCTTCGAAACTCCCCGAATCGGGACAGGAGTGGAGTTAACGGAACGAACCTCATCACGCATGTTCGTGGACAGCAGATACGATTTATAGGTATGCGGGGGAACATACTTGATCTGAATTTAAGCGAGAGAGCTAGGACCATGACACGGAAGGAGGGGGGTGATACCTAGGTCGCGGTGGAGAGGAAGAAATGTGCCGCCAAGGACTCGGTCGGTTCGGCAAGGCACTCAACCCGCTCGGGGATGCATTGAAAATTTCGACGTAACCTCCCGCACGGAGGTTTCCACTGCAAAGCACACCGGCACGATGGCCGACAAAAAAAATGGGGGCAAAATGGCAAAACAAATGAAGGTGAAGGCAGCGGCAGTAGCAGGGCCGCCCGGGCGCGTGTGTCGCCGTTAATGAATACGGGACCCTCTCTTCCCCTTCGCCCTTCCTTCCTTCCTCCTCCTCCTCCTTTCTTCCTCCTCCTCCTTTCTTCCTCCTCCCTTCTTCTTCTTCCTTCCCCCCTCCTCTCCTCCTCTTCCTTCCTGATCCCCCTTCCCCCTCCCCTCCTTCCGAGCTGCGTGCACGGCATCATGCGTTGTGGCGGGCGTCGGGCCGGGCATGGGCGCCGGGTGTCGGGGCCGGGCTCGGCTGCCGGGCGGACGGGCGGGGGGTCGGGGCTGCGGGCGGGGCGGGCTGCGAGCGGCGGCCGGCGTCGGCGGCGGCGGGCGCTAAGGCGGCGTCGCGGTCTTTGGCGGCGGTGGCGTAGCGGCGTCTGCGTGTGTGTGTGTTCGCGTGAACATGCTTTCCGTGTTTTTACTTTCCCGTGATGTGTTTGCACGGCTCACGGGATATCCCTTGATTTCCGTGATGAATGTCTCAAAGCCGACGGGAAAGATAATCCGCACGGGAAATAAGGTAATTCGGTAGTGCTACCTTGTGAGAGTCTAGGACTCGGTGTGTGTTTGGTTGAGTTGTGGTTTTAGAAAAGCACTCAGTTTTGGTTGTGGAAAAGCAAAAACAAGTTTAAAAGCACAACCAAAGAGATTACTTTTTTTTTTCTTCTCAACTTCAATTTTTAGCTCTGCTTTGTCCTTCAAACTTTTCAAATTGTAACCAAGCTTTCAAACCTTTTTTTTTTTACTTTGTTTGGACAAGTTTATATATAGAAAAATACATTAACATCTGCACGTTCAAAAAAAATGCAGTATCACACATAATTAGGGAAGTAGTAAGCCACAGACAGACAGATGAGAAATCTCACCTCCGTCTTTACCTATTCAGACTGGGATCTTTGGACAGGCAGCCTTTGGTCCCTCGGTGCTCATCTGATCTTTGGGCCCTGCCTGCTTTCAGGAGGAGACAGTACCTGATCCATTGCCCCTTGCTGCAGCTGCAACCACTTTGCTTTGGGAGCTTCTATTCGACGCACAAGTCATGCATCATTCTCTTCTCCCCCAGTCCATTGGAGCTTTCATCATTGGCAAGGAGAGAAACAACTTGATTCTTTGTCCTCTGTTACAATTTGATGAATCCCTGCTGAGTGTGTAGGGGACCCTGCTGAGTCTTTTTTTTTATCGAATTGCTGAGTCTTTGTTAAAGATAAAGTTGTAAACATGCACAGTATAATTTGATGAATCCCATGTAACTTTACTTGTCACCAATTGTGCACCCTCGCTCTCTCCATCTTTAATAATTCTTTACGTGTCCAGCAAAGAAGGTTTGGGATTGCCTTTGATTCGCTGGTTGCCTCATTTGATCTTTTCTTTTTCTAGAAATGTAGAGAGGCAACAGCTGATTCTTGTTCTTTTGTCTCTGTTACGATTTTTTGGCAGGGGAGTGTTCATTTCTTGTGTTCCACGAACAAGTCAGGACACGATTCCCTACGTTGTGGTAGAGTCAGGCAGTCAGCTATGAACGTGTTGGTTTGTCTTAGCTTATTTTGTTTCAGCTTATTCTCTCTCACAAAATATTATTACATCGGTCAAAATCAGTCATCAGCCAAAATCAGCCGAACAACTTCTATATATAACATGTTTCAACGTGTGAGTGTGTTTTTTAAGAGAAGCCGACAGGTTAAAATGCCGTTCTATGTATTTGATAAAGAAAGGAGTATTTCAACATGTTTGTTCCTCGAATTAAGTAACACTAATCAGGGGCGGATCCACAGGGTGGTGCGGGTGGTCCACCGACCACCCTGTGGCCTGCATGTCATGCATATAGGATATAAATAGAAAATACAAAAAAAGAACCTACATGTCATACATATAGGATATAAATAAAAAATACGAAAAAAAGAAGGAAAGAAGCCGAATACTCCCCGCCTCCCGGTGACTTCAGGTTCCCAATGATTCATTCACAAGTGCGTGTGGCGGCACATTACGTCTTGCGGGCGTGTGGCAGCTCACTCAAAGGCGAGTCCAACCGGCTACTCGAACTCGAGGGGCCGCTCGCGATCGGGCGCCCGAAGCGTCGTCGCCCAAAGCGGGGAAATCGCGTTTGCGGCATCGTGCAGCCGCCCGTGTCCGTCGCGGCCGAGCGCCCATTCGCCGTGCGCCGCGGCCGGTCGACTTTTTTTTTTTGTGGCGACCACCCTATGCTCAAAAGTTGGGTCCGCCACTGACACTAATGTGTGCTGCTCAAACACATATAGAATTGTGATGTTCTTTCATGTATGTATGTAGTAGGTAAATCCTATATCGAGATGAAAACTATATGAGATTAGTTTGCTCGATCGAGCAATTTAGCAAACTATATGAGATTATATAATGTGGGCCGGCCTGTAGCAAACTAAACAGAATATATAACCAAACCGGGCCCAGGCCCAGGCCCAGCAACATGGAGGATCATCTGAAATGGTACTGCCGGCCGGATGGATACAACGTTATTTTACGCCACAGTTGACTTTGTTTAATTGGACGATCTCGCTCCTCATGTATGCGTTTCGTTGGTCAAAGATGCTTGCCCTCCTACTACTTACAGTAGGAACATGCATGTTCCCACAGCACACGGAGGGAACCTGATCTGAATTTGGAGAGACGCATGTGAGGTGAGAGAGTGAATGTACTGTTCCATTATTCACACATACACACACAAAAAAAGGGGAAAAAATGGAAAGAAACAGTAGCAGTAGCAGTGCGCGTGTTACATGAATACATTTGTTTTTGACCAGCTGCCACGCATCATGCAGGCATGATTCCCCCACTTGGTTCCGCTCCACCTGCACACTGTACAGTCTACTACTGTACGTACATGTGCACCACCGTCGCGTTTTAACCGAAAATCACAACTGCCTTATCACCATCTACTACTGTTTGACCCTCATCATCATGCATCTCTCTCCATCTCATCTTTGTGGCTATTCAGAAACAGTCTACTATTTGCCCCTCATCATCATACATGATGAATGTAGACTATTTTGTCAAGACTTTTAGGATCACTAGAGGCTAGAACTTGTAGATGTACCTTATGGAGCACGGTTGCCGGCCATGACTTTTTGTGCCCCTGTTCGCGGGCGGCGCCCTAGGCTCGCGCCTAAGCGCGCTTGCCTTCAGCGATGGGTCCCCGCCTCGCCTAGGGGGGTAGGCGGAACCCTAGGCGGCTGGGTCATGGGCGGCTTCGGCGTTGGGCGAGGAGAGGCTAAGCGGCGGGTGGAGGAGAGGCGGGTGGCGCGGGAGCTGGAGGCGGAGGAGGGGCGAGCGGCAGAGAGGTCGGGCGGGCTGAGCGTGGAGGCGGAGAAGAGAGGCGGCGGCTCGTCCCGACTGAGAGGTGATGCGTGAGAGGATAAGGAGAGGGGATAAGGTTATATGGGCTTGGGCTGTTTATGGGCCTTTTTAGGCTTATATGTGTCTTGTTTTTCTTTTTCTTATACACTTTTTTGAGCTGTTTATTGGCCTTTTTAGGCCTACATGTGTCCTGTTTTTCTTTTTCTTATACACTTTTACTGTAAAATATGAATGGATTCAAAACGCCTAGTAGCGCCTAGGAGCGCCTAGGCTCCGCTTACTCCCGACTAAGCTCTAGACTATGGGTCACCGCCTAAATTCCGCCTAGCGCCTAGCGAAACAGGGCACCTATGACGAGGCACCGGGGGCGGAGTAGGGATACACAACGTTGTGGAGTGGCATTGTGGTCCAGTAGCGAACCACGAGGGTCGGCGGTGCTTCCTGCTACTGTCCGCGCTCCCGTGGATCAATGGGGGCATTGGTGGCGGTGAACCTCGTGTTTTGCCCGTGGCCCCCACCCTCTCTCTCTCTTATAGTATTGCGTGACGAGCCCACCGACTAGGAGTCGATTGAGCGTCGCCGATTAGGACGTGGTCAAGGGATCCGACTCGATCGTTGAATCGGGTTAGATGAGGTCAATTCTAACACATTTCACTTGGGGTTGGCACCCTATAGCTACGAGGAGGGGACTTGTTTTACCATAGTCGTACACGCTAGCTACGGTATAAATCTCTCATGAGAAGAGACAAGGAAGATGGGCATGCATGCATGCGTCCAATCCAAGAGTGAGAGGTACACACCCAACACTATCCAATCCAAGTATATATATATTCAGCTAAAAAAACACTATCTAACATGTCAAAAAAAACACTATCTAAGTAATAATTAATTAATGAAGAAAAAGGCACGCGACTTTCCATTTCTCTACCTCTTTCTATACATGCAGTGGAGCATGCAGCGTAGGGAAAATGTTTTGCTGGATCGTGCCGTATGTCACGGCTCCTGGGCCCTGGCTGCTGCCTTGCTAGCCGCACCACGTACTGGGCCTGGGCCTGGGCCTGGGCCTGGGCCTGGGCCTTGGCCCACGCCATGTGTCGTGTACGCCCCCATCCATATGCATGCACGTACGGTTCTGAAGGAATCTAATCCGACTAGAAACCTGTTAAAACGCCGTAATTGTATATGCTCAACCAATTTATCCAAGAATTTGAAAAGTCTAGAACTTCATGTTTTAAGGCCAAGGTGTTCTTAGAATAAAAGAATATAAGCAGGCCGGGCACATTTGTGAAGGTGTGAAGGAGATAGTAGAAGTTTACATTCAGTTGATGCACATAACCAAAGAAGCTGTGTGAGGGAATCATGAGGTGGACCAGCAATTAACGATGTATGTCGTAGCATGTATAAGCAGCTCTTGTTCGCTTCAAAGCTTATCAGCCCGGCTTATCAACCATGAAATAGTGTTTTCTCTCATAACAAAACAGGATCAACCGACTTATCGATTCGTAAAGCGATCAACTTAACCATAATTATTTTTATGGTCAATCTTTTAGATGGATATTAAACGGTATGATGACAATACAATAGTTGGCCTTATTAGTCATGCTCTTATACGTATTATTACATATATAATAACTATATATATATACTCATATACATAATGTCCCCTTGAATTACCTAGAGTATCTGGTACGGACAGGGTGACGACCCCTCTTTGCTCTGCAGATTATTATCACTCTTGCCATGTTGTGCATGCACCTCTCGTCTGTTTGCTACGTCATTCGTGCAGTGAGGAGACATACGGCTAGCCGTGATTGCAAGGATGTTACCGTGCTGTCCAGTCCAGTCCAGTCCAGTACACCTAAGTAAATGGCACGTACTAGAGCCAAGACCTATAGCTAGCCTTGGCAGTCGAATAATTTGCCGTGCAATATGCATCGAATACAAGGGGTACACATTGAGATTTTCTCATGCAGCGAGGGCTAGAAAGTAAAAGACCTATTGGAGTCTCACAAATTCCAAATTATGTTGAAATTAAAAAAAAAAAAACACCATATATATGCATGACTAGGTTCTTGTGTTCCTCTTTGTGTTGGATTTCTTTCGGATAGAACCCTTTTTGTAAAGCTTCTTCAATCATATTGGTTGTAGTAGGACCCCTAATTTGCCTAATTCCTTTTGTTTCGTGGTCTCCGCGCGCTTAGCATGACGGGGAAGGCCAACGATTCTGTTTTGATGCTGCGTGTGCTTTCAAGAAAGGCGAGATAGGTGTTTACCGTACTTGCTAGCATATACTCCGTACTGCTTGGACAGGGGCAATGCATGTACCGATACTGTTGAGTCGTGCATAAAGGCACCACCATGGTCACACACACAGACTCCAGTCTCCAGATTTTGTTGTTATTATTCTCTTCTGCGCGCCAGTCTTGATATTTTTTTTTTATTTGGATTCACTACCGACTCGCCTCACTAAAACACTAGAGTGACTAGACCAAGTCATTGGTGAGTGTCACGCACAGCAAAAGCGCACTCAACAAAGTCGGCTTTGACGAGTGCCCAGATCGCACTTGACAGAGAAAAGAAACGTGACGACAAGTCTGGCGGTGACGACGCCTTTGCTAAGTGCCCTCATCCACGGCACTCGGCAAAGGTCGGTGGCAGCCCGCTTTCTTGAGTTCTACCTTTCCGACACTCCGCAAAGGTAGGATATGTCGAGTGGCAAAGGGTGACTTTACCGGCGCCTTTTCGTTTGTCGAGTGCCCGATCTTGAGACGCTCGACAAAGCATATCTTTGCCTAGAGTGCTCGAAAAATTGCCTTCGGCAAAGTGTTTGGGACTCAGTAAAGGTGGGGATTCCAGAAGTGACGATTACAAAAGAATGTGAGCGATGAATGGACCTTGTCAATACAATTTGTCGAATTTTGACAATCATCTATCTATCAGTCCAAATTAAACCGGAGAGTCCTTTATCAAACATGAAAATAAAGATGGTTCAGATCTATTACATTACAAGGTTAAACGGCACAATACAATGTTGTTAATACCAAAACTGGAGTCGTTATTATCAAACAAAACAACTCTGCCGGCCGCAATACAATGTTGTTAATACCAAAGCTAGAGCCCCAAAGAAGTAATAAATCATGCATGGCTCCAAAATGTAAGCGAAAACCAGCTCCAGCTCCGGCCACTCTGAAGCGCTTGTGACACTGTTGTGTGTGTGTGTTTTTTCCGACAAGGATGACACTGTTGTGTTGGGTGCGGCTTCACCACCAAGACACACCGAATGGGGCAACGGGGATCTAAGCAGAAGAGATGGTCCACTCCACAGACACAACAACAAGTGAGAGACCTGCATCTGCATTTGCCTTGGTGGTGAGGAAGACGTAGCTGTCTGGGGGAGTGGGGAAGATAGTACCATTAGCATTGTTTAAGCACATGTGGGAACAAAAAGAAACGGCTCATCAGATCAGGATCCAAACACACACAAACACACACACATCGGATCCCCAAACGACGAGGAGGGGAGGAGCTCCACATGGCACCAGCTCAGGACGCACGCACGCCCTTGATGCCCTGACACCGAATCACTAAACAAATCATCATCAGACAGATGCCATCCACTGATCCAGCACACACACACGGTTACTTGGATGCATCACAGAAAGGTTACCATATCTCACGAGGAGAGAAGAGAAAGAGAAGAAAGCAGGAGAGAGAAGACTCAGAGTGATGTGAGTGAAAGCTGCTGGCTGCCATTGCTGATGCACCCACTCGTGCAAACACCTCCTTTATTTTACTGGTACGAGTACACGCAGCAGCTACTGTACGTGATGCATCGGCTTCTTTGCACGCCCTCGCCGGCCGGCCGGCCGGTCTAATCAGAGAAAGGACGACGACGACGCAACCAAATGCTTCAAGCTACGGCTACGGGAACCCGGACGTGTCCACGCATATGGCTCCAAGCTGCTACGTACGGCGCCACTCTGAGGTTTCTTTTTAGTATTTTATTAATTAGGTTAATGTCGTAATCGTCTACATTTTGACTTACTACAACTATGTTTCAGAAGAAGCTGTTTTAGAATGGTTCATGTCATCTTGGGCTCCGGCTCTAACACTAGACTATAGAGGTAGGAGTATTAGTGAGCGACGCTCCAACAATGCTTGACAAGGCTATTACCTCAGTCCAATTTGATCTTTGAATAGCTACGAGTAGTACTACTCTCCATGTTTCATGGTCGTTTGACGCCAGTGATGTTACTGTACTGATGTTGGTGGTGACCTAGCTAAGGCCACGTTTAGTTGGCTAAAGTTTTGCCAAAAAGTTTTGTAAATTTTTTAGACTCTCTCTCCATCACATCACATTAAATACACCAAAAGACATATGTTCGGAGTATTAAATGTAGATAAAAAAAATAACTAATTACAGTTTAGATGTACATTTCGAGGCGATTCTTTTTGAGTGCAGTTACTTATGTTTGGATAATATTTACCACTAACAAGCGAAACGTGCTACGGTGTGCTTTCGAGGAGTTGAACAGTGCTTTTGGCAAAACTTTAGCCAACTCAAAGCGGGGCCTAAGTAAGGCCTCGTTTAGATGGCAAATATTTGGAACCGAATGTCACGTCGTGCATAATCTGAAGACGCGTTTCGGTTGTTAGTGGTAAATATTATCCTACCATAAATAGCAGGAACGAAAGCAATAGATCTCGCTATCTAAATCTGTAATTAGTTAATTTTACCTACATATAATATCTAAACAAAAGTCTTTTTGGTGTATTTTGTGATGTGATGGAAAGAAAGTGAGAAAAAAGTTAGAAATATTAGCCATCTAAACAAGGCCTAACGCATTGGTACCCCCTAGCATTTCCTTCCTTTTCACCATGAAAGAAAAAGAAAAAAAGAAAAGAAAAAGATGTTGAGCTGACCTGAGCCTGAGCACGCAGTGAGAGAGAGACGACGTACATGGATGTGAAATGAGCGTACATACAGTAGCAGCCGGGCCGCCGGCAGCCGGGCGTGTATGCCGGCAGGGTGCGGAAATCAAGGGATCCATCCATGGAGCACTGCCTGCACCAGCCGGAATCAGATCCTCTACGGTTGTACGGAACAACCTGTCTCTACGGTTGCTCATCCAGGCCGTTGATTTTTGATCCAAGCGCGAGCTCCACAGAACTAGTCTAATATAGGCTTCCAACCGGCCCAGGACAAGCCCATCCACTCGTTCCTTCCCAGCACCAGTTCCTCATCCTCGCGACTCCCAGCACCGGTTCCTCATCCTCGTTCCTTCCCATGCGCCGGCGGCTCCTCCAACTCCGCCACGGTCGCCGCGCAGCTGCAACAGCTGCCAGCTTGACCCTCACAGCCAAATCCACAGGCTGGCCAGCCCCGTGCCCTGCCCCTCTCTGGCCTCCCTCTCCTTGCCTCCTACTTCATTCACCGTCGAGGACCGCCCGGGCGAGCAGTGGGCACGCCTGCGCCGCGCGTTCCCTGAGGCCGCCAAGGGGAGGAAGACGAGGTAGGGACGACGGACGGCATGCTGGTCGACGACGCGCTCCATCCCTCCCGCCTGGGCGCGGACATGGGCAGCTCGTCCAGGCTGCACATGCGTTCTGTAAAATTTGGGCGCTTGGTGCTCAGGTTCTATTCTGTCAATTTTTCAGGTTCTGTTCCTCGCCTCGCCGGCAGTCTCATATGTGCCATCGTGATGCTCCAGCTTCATGGCTACAAGCCCTGTCTCCCATGGACAAGCGCGTCGCTGGATTGTAGAAGACTCAGTCTGAGGAGACTGCAATTGCTATCACTAGGAGACTGCAATTGCTATTTGTTTTGTGAACTGTCCAAGTGCTATCAGTTCTGTAAATTGTTCCAAGTGGTACTGAACATATTATAGCTATAATAGTTGTAAAGATTGTCATTGTGTGCAAAATGTAAAATGACACTCAGTAGGAATTGGTACTCATTGTAAGATGGCATTGGTTTATATATAAATGTTCTGGAATGCATTGTCTCTGTAATGCACAAGAGTTGTTCCTGATCATATGTTTTGGTCATCCAACCTGAAGCAACATTGTCGCAAAAGCTGCTAGCAAACTAAACATTATACTTGAACTACAGAACTAGGAACTATATGAATGTGATGGTGTCACTGATCGTAAGCCACATATTCCATGGATGATCTGTATTCCTAGAATTCACCAATAACACCAGCTGTCATTGGTCCAGTCAATAGTTCTGAGAAGGAATTAATTGTCTTGTATGGTTCAGAAATCCCCTTCCTCGAGGCAAAGATGACATTTGTGCAATTGTGCCATCATCAACGCACACTTCTATGGTTTCTTGCTCCTTCGGAAAAAAGAGAATGAAATAGTTAAATATAACTGAAACTCTTTGCAGTGGATACAACTAGAGACAATTATATGTTTTGTGTTGTCGCATACCTTTGAACATTTTCCTTTTTTCCTGTCACACACCTTTGTATTGTTTTCTTTGTTTTTAACTCCCTTTTTGGCACACTTGCGCTTCTTCTCATACCAAGCTTTTTGCGTTTTGGGTTTTTGTTTCCACCTCCTTTTTCTTTAGGCTTCTTTGTACTCAACAATTCATTAGGCGGCGTAACATTGGTGGGAGCAATGATGGGATCGATAGGGCTTGTAACACCATTCATTTTTTCTTCAATTTGCTTCTTTGAGCATGTCAAGTGTCTTTGTTTACTAACAAGATGCATCTTTGGATGGCTTGCCGACTCGATGTGCCAAATTGTTGAATTTGCGAGCCATATCTTTGTAGTTCAACAATTCATCTAATTTTGGATTCTCTATTATGTCACGGCCTTTGTTGTCTGTACTTTTTCCTTTCTGCGTGCTTCCAGCGTCCATCTCTTGATTACATAGTGTGTGGGAAGTAATTTGATATTCATCAAATCAAGGACTTTTAAAGCATGCCCACATAGTATTCGACTCTATTGAATTGCCCACATTTTGCATGTACTAGTCTGTTCTATTGGATGACCAATGACTTTGTACTCCTTCTCTAAGGTGAAATTTTCATCTAGACTCCCAATTGCTACAAGATATTCATTTGTTCCTTCCAATCTTTGTGGTGCATGCTACCATTGATCTCTCATATTCACCACGAAAAGCTTCAAAAGCGGTTGGTGTGTACAACTTGCTAGCTTGGATTAACATAGGTGTCCTCATTTTGATTCTAGGTAATTTTTTTCCTTGAATCAAATTTGATTACAATTCATTCTTTCTTTTATATTCCACAACCCTTTCAAATTGCTTGAGAAATCTAAGCATATCAAAATCAGATTTGAAATGTCGCTTTAGGTCATTTGTTCAAACTCTCTTTGAGTTGTGTACTTCTCATCCCTAATGTGAACACATCCTTCATATAGCATTCACCCATTTTTCCCTTTCCTTGTATATACTATCAACCAAGTTTGTTTGCTTGCCTTTGACCTCATGTTGTTAAATGCTTCTTCAAATGTTGCTTCATCTTCATACTCATACATACACGCACTAAAATCTGAGAGAATACTTGGTTCTTTATTGTTGTCATCAACTTCTTGTTTGGGAGAATCATCGATTCATCGATTCTTTGTCGGCTAGTTCAAGTATATGCTTGGCTGGCATTTTGCATAATGTGAAAAGTGCCTGAGACCATGTCATGATTCTAAAAAAGCTGTCTTAATTGCTTTTCCCATTGCATAATCTTGATCGGTATATATTATTTTTTGGGCTGCTTGCCATTATTGGCTCGGGAAGGTCTCAAATAGCCACTTGAAAGATTCAAATGTCTCATCATACATGAGACAAGCACCAAACACCACAGTTTCTCTAAAATGATTGAACCCAACAAATGCGCCAAAAGGCCAACTCTCCCCTGTTTGTACCAAAGGTAGTATCAAAACCGACAACATCACCAAAATATGCATAGTCGGTGAGCATTTTAGCATCGGCCCGGAATATGTTTGCAATTTGTTCTTCCCGATCCATACGCAATGCATCTTTGAAATGATGGGTTCTCGGCAATTTTTCTGAAAATACATAAGCATGCTTCTGCTTCACCATATGCCATCTCCGTTGTCGCTTGCCCCGTAAATAGTTCTTGTGATCTTGAAGAAGTGTAAGCGAGATTAACCGAGCCACCAACTTGGATGCAAGCCAACTCATGAGCGACTTTGGGCCCAATTCTGCATCATCGGCCGTCTCAATTTCAAAACCTTGTAAGCTGTGAAATTTTCCTGCGGGACACCATTAAGTGTGAGGTTTGTGGCGGATGAAGAGGGTGTGATTGTGTTCCAAAACCACGTCGATCACTTTATAATTTCCATTGTTCTTGTCCATTATAAGCCCCATACGAACTTCCGCGGTTGGTTCTAGTTTTGACTCTTGGACACTTTGTTAGATGATCTCTTTTATCGGCTTTTCGTGACCCTCATTGGCACAAACATATCTGCGAGGAACTAATCTTGCCATCGACTTTCTTTTATTTGTGTAACTTTTCCTCACCTCAAAGCCCTTTTTGACCCCCATAGCTAATCCAAAACATCCAAGCCTCATCTATAGTCCTGAACTCCATGCCAACTTGAGGTAAAAAACTACCAAGCGGACCCTCCCTAAAATAAAACAAATAAAGATGACATGATATTAGGTGGCGAACTAAACAACTAAAATCTATCCCCAAATTGGTTGGAACATAAAAAAAATCACGGCATTACACACCTTTTTTCTTCCATCTTAAATATGAAAATTTCTTTTCAATCAAGCAAGTTCATGTTGCCTTCAAAGCTTCCATATCAGATCTGCTTCATTCGATCAACAAAATCCAGTGATGGAGGAAAAAAACAAATTAGAACACACTAGTTCAAGTACACACCAAAAGATGACGTCGGTGTAGAGATTTGTGGTACCTGCTTGGCTGCTTATGGATGGACAGCAAGCACGACAGCAGCAGAACTCCTCCGATCGCCACTGCAGGCACTTCCAATCTCACGCCAAAAATAGTTCTGGCGCCAATAGTGAGCAGTACTCGCGCCAAATATAGCTGTTCTATTATGTTACGCGTGGCTGTGGGCATGTGTTGATGTTGGGCCGAAGCCCACCAAGCGGAGGAGGTCAGACCATGTGCTGTGGCCACCGTCAGATAGGATTGGGCGGCCAGATTTGCAGCAACCGTAGAGACAAGTTCATTGTCCAACCGTAGAGGATCTGATTCCCACCAGCCAGCCAGCCAGAGGTAGACGAAGGGCATTCGATTGACGGATCGTGCAGGCCATCTCACATGGCAGTGCCACTGCCATCAAATCCATGGCGGCAAGCAAAAGCTCAAGCTCTGCAGCAGCAATGCAGAGCCGCCCACAAGAGCAGCAAGCAGCATCCTCCTTCACATCACAAATCACATCCTTCCCTGACCGTGCCAGTACAACTCATGTTCATCTTCACTTCACCCCCGACCACCATGGGCTGTAGACACGGTCCATGCACTCCCTCCCTCCCTCCCCACGGGCCAACCCCACCAAGCCCACCCAGGCCCGCCCTCCATTAATGCAGATCCATCCATGGACCGGGTCCACCCCACCACCAACCGAATCCTAAGACACACACGCACGCACACCCACGAGCCACCACGAGCACTTGACCCTTCCCTTCCCTTCCCTTCCAACGCAAGCAGCTCCACCACCGGAAGTTCCCGAGCTCACTCACCACCACCTCGCCTTCCTCGCCTCATAATCCGCACGCCCGCCCTCGCGCGCCACCCACCCGCCGCCGCCCTCTAGCACCTCACGCACTCACCTCACGGCCTCGCGCAGCCGCAAGCGCAGGCGCAGCACCGCACACCCATCTCTCCCTCCCTCTCCCTGCCTCCGCTGCCACTGCCAACAACCAACCAACCCAGCATCCCACCATGAAGCCACCGGCGGCGAGTCCGGGGCGGGCGGAGAAGCCTCCACAGCTACCGGCGCCAGCGCCACCAGGTCTAGCGCGTCTGCTCCTAAGCAAGAGCCGGCGCGGCGCGCGGTCGCGGCGTGCTCCACCGGCCACGTCGCCCATGTTCGTCTCACGCGGCGCCGCGCGGACCCGCGCCGCCGCCGATGGAGCCGAGCCGTCGTCGCCTAAGGTCACCTGCATTGGCCAGGTGCGGATGCGCAAGTCGGGGAAGAAGAAGAACAAGCCTGCCTCTGCCTCTGCGTCGTCGTCGGCGGCCGGGCGGGAGAAGGGAGCCGCTGGTAGCGCCAGGGGTGGTGGTGGTGGATACTACTACTGTCGTTGCCTGAAGAAGGCGTTCTTGTGCGGTGGGTTGTTCGCGTTCGAGTCGAGGAAGAGGAGGCATAATAAGGCGCCACCGCCGGAGGTGGTGGTGGATCAGCGGGAGCGTGGGAGGCGGTCACCGTGGGTGTTTAGTAGTAGAGATGTCGCTGTTGCTGCCGCGCCGAAGATGACCGCCGCGGATCCGCGTCGTCGGTTGGAGGATGAGGGGCGACGACGAAGAGGAGGAGATGCAGGTCGGCATCGGGGTCTTCGCATCGATCGGTCGGGAGGAAGGCGAGAAGAAGATGGGGATCGACGAGGAGCAGGACGACGATGATGATGCGCAGGCGCAGCTCGTGTCGTCGGCTACCACCACGCCGCCTAAGAACGCGCTACTACTCATGCGCTGCCGGTCCGCGCCACAGAACCGCACGTCGCCGCTCACGTCACGGTTCCTCGCCACCGCCGCCGTGGGGTTGGGATCGGCGCCGTCGCCGTCGCCGACCAGGGACGCCGCGGTGTCACCGTCCGTCCGGAGGCCGGAGAAGCTGATGTCCTCATCCCCTTCGCCTTCCCCGCGGAAGCCGAAGCCGGTGTCGGCGGACGAGGACGGCGTGACGACGACACAACAAGCTGGAGGAGCGGCGGCGGCGCGTGAGCAGCAGGAGCCGCAGCTGATCTTAGGCGGCGAAGAAAAAGAAGAGGAAGTTGTACAAGACGACGACGAGTTCGATGCGTACGACGACAACGAGGAGGAAGAAGAGGAGGACGAGACGATGCGGTGCTCGTCGGCGCGTCCGCTGGTGCTGCAGCGGTGCAAGTCGGAGCCGGCGACGACCGCGGCCGCGAAGATGGCGGCGGCGGGGCCCGCGGCGGACGCGACGGCCGCCGGGTGCTTCTGGGCCCACGGCGGGAGCAGCGGCCGGAGGAGGCACGCGCCACCACCGCCGCCGCACGCTCCGGCGCCGGCAGTGGCTTTGACCGGTCACTGAGATGGAGATGTGGAGTGAGGTCACTGAGATGGAGATGTGGAGTGATGGTGGTGGGACCCTCAAGTCAGTATAATGTTTCCTTCTGCTGCTGCTGCTGTTAAATCGGGAACATTTTACTATTGGTATAATTAAGCTGTGTAGTAATTTTTTTTTTTTTTTTGGCTTAGTCTTCCCTCATGTCTCTCCACATCAATCAAAGCTGCATGCTTTTTTTGTTGTAAATATATAAATGTGCATTCACTTGGAATTTCTTTACTCTTGTCTATTTTGAGTACTTGTATATATTTATTAACAGGTCCTTAGTAGTAATAATGTGTTGTTTCAAGGAAGATTCTAGTTATAGTGAGCTGACCAAGGTAGAAAATGCTGCACACATACACACACATATGAGCACATTTTATAGTGGGATGAAGAAATTGGACAGGACAGGAGATTGTTGAATCGCTTTCACGAAAGCTACGGCTCCTGTGTCCAGTAGTCTCCACCCACATGAATGAACAGCAAGAGTTGGGAGAGCACGGAGAGTGAGTGAGAGTGAGCTCAGCTCGCTTTCATGACAGTTACAGCTCCATGGCAGCCACTCCACTCCACACCGGTGACAGAATTAAATTGAAGTTGAACGGGCCCGTCCAGTAACGCCTTCACAGTTTCTTGGTTCCGTTTAGAATTGAGTAAATTCAGAATTTCAAAAAAAAAAACTAGAATTCAGTAACTGCCCTACAGTTTTTTTTTTTTTTTTTTTGACAACTAACTGCCCTACAGTTAGGTTGGTCACCGGCTATGCATGGGCTGCTGGGCTGTGCACGACTCCAGCAGCTTCAAATGAGAAATCCGTTGTAGAATTCCCTCCAAAATTCACTCACGTGCGCATCGGATTTGTTGGTTTGCGGCCCTCCTCGGTTTGAGTTGAGGGCCCGTTTGGATCTTTTGTTTGACCTAGATTAAAATCTACGAGTACTTCATCAACAATGCTACTTGGTTTAGAAGATGATGATATTCCACCACTTTTTAGATCTGAAGCACGGACCTGTGTCAAATTCAGAGGGTAAGAACTAGAAAGGGAGAAATTGAAAGAAACTGCAAGTAAGATTCATTGCCACATCCATGGGATGATCTCTCGTGGTACTGTGTTTTTATCTCACAACAAAATAACAACGGTTAGCTTATCCATCAGCCGAAGAACCCACATCATGAGCCGAATATACTTCGCCCTCGCTGCTGCGGTCAAACTCTCACTACCAACAACACTTCAATTAAGATCTGAAAAAAAAATGTCAATCTTTATTTTGAAATACAAGTTTCCACTACATGGGAACAACACAGTCCACGAGCAAAATTCAAAAGGGTTTTTATTTTTTTTCTCGAATATGCAAAAGGGTTTTGATTGACGATGAGCATTTTTTGAGACAAGGAATATAGGTACCAAAGAGCATTTTAAAAAAGAAGGCTACAACGTCAGAGCATTTTGTTTCCCAGATTATCTTTATTTTCTCTCGTATTATCGTATAGGTGATGTCATCATTAGCCAAACAACAAACAAGGGAGAATGGTTTATTGGTATGGATATATATGGACCTGTTAGCTCAGGATCCAAACACCTAGTGACTCAACTTTAGCTCCGGCTAAGAGTTAGTTTTAGCCTACCTAATTATACTCTTTCTGTCCTCGAATAAATTAATTCCTAGAATCCGCGACAGTCAAAGTTTGACTAACTTTATAAAAAAAGAGTAATAACATTTACGATATAAGAGAGGGGGTACATCATTTACTACATTAGCATCTTATTCAAAGTAGAAGGGAGGTAGAACCAATAGTAAGACAGAATCTAAATCCATGCATCCACCTGGCACTGAAATGAAATGATGCCTTTTGATCGTGGAAACAAACACCATCCAGATCGATGTAGCCGGACCCGGTTGTTACTGTACTCCTACTTAGCACATGAGGTTGGCAGGCATAGTAGTGCCTGCATAGCACATGAGGTGAGCACCGAGTTGACCAGCGAATGCACAATGACAGGCGGGCATTAGTGGACTAACCTAGTACTATAGCAGGAGTAATCTATAGTAATATTATTAATTAATTTAATTTAATAATATGAGTACAGAGTGCACCCACCGTGTCATCTCGAGATCTGCTTTTTTTTTCACCCACTGGCGCATGCAATCGTGCATGGGCGACAACGCGACAGGACACCAAGAGAGACAAAGGCTTTTCCTTTTTTTTTTTTTTTTTTTTGTTCAATTTTTGCCAGGAGAGGACAGGGACGACGCTACGTGCGGCGGGGCCGGACTTTTCTTTTTCTTTTTTTTTGCCTTTTCACTCGTCGTTGTCGTCGTCGTGTCACCGCGGACTAGGCCACAAATTATATATACTTGGGCCATCTTTTTCTTGGGGTCAACATGGGCCGTCGAATCTTTGGAGAATGGTTCTCGGCATTTGTCTCCCAACCAACCACAACAAGTAGTTTGCTCAAAACAAAAAACAAAAAAAACACACAACAGTCAACAGAAGCCGATTTTCCAGACGGTAACGCAGCTTCGGGAGCATGAATTGATGAATTGATTGAACAATGTTTTTTTGTGAATTGTTTCGGTACTTACTAAGTATTTAAATACTTGACCATGATGAGAGCGAGTTTATCAGATGTCTTCGCGGGAGCCATCCCGAAGAAGTCTTGACTTACAATGAACTACAATGGCTCCAATTGTTATCGTACTCCCAAAAGTCTAGAAATGTTTGAGGTATTGCAGTTGAGGTCCAGTGCAATGTGTTTGGGAGCTGTAAAGTGGTGTCGTAAAGTGTCATATCAGATATTCCGGCACACAAAGTACTAAACGTGGGCGAATCACAAAATAAACTATAGTTTCCATGTGTAAGCGACGAGATGAGTTTATTAAGCCTAATTAATCCATCATTAAAGCATGTGTTACTATAGCAGTTTAGTGTCTAATAAGGGCCTAATTAAGCTCATTAGATTCGTCTCGCGATTTACAAGCTGTGTAATTAGTTTTTTTTTATTTCATCTAGGTTTAGTACTCCATGCATGTGTGATGTGATAGTTTTTTGAAAGTTTGCAATTTGGATCTGAACACAGCTATGTAGATGATTTTTTTTTTCAGTTATTTCATTATATATCAGTTTTTCATGTATACAAGCGCGTGATATTTATAGGTTGTGGCTTAACCACTCCAACTCATCTAAATGTTCCTTATTAATTACCTTAGCCCTTGAAGGAGCCTTCGACAACGTCAGTGTAACCTTCGTGTGCAACATTCACCAATACCTTCCAGGCTTCCACAAAAGAGTATCGAAGGTCACTGAAAAAGGCTTTATTCGACAGCTTGGGTTGCATGCGAGCTCAAAGGTTCCTGTACAATTCATAACAATACAAGAAAAATGAAGGGTTGTTAGTTTTAATGGCCGAAGGGGACGATCCCTTCGTATATGTATTCTGTTCTGGTACCGACTAGAATGGCTCATATAGATTGTTGGATAAATGCCTCCATTCCACACCGTACCAGCCCTTTCGGACCATACCAATCACACAGGTACCATCTAAAACTCAAGAAAACACCTTATTTGATTTGACATCTATGAACTTGTTGAGCCAGTCAGCAAGATGCTAACTTTATATACTTTTAGAATGATTATGACTAAAGTCATATGTAACTAAACCATATATGGTTACTTTTACGTAGCTATACTTCTTCTTAATGAAATACGGGTGGAGACATCGTCTCCTGTTTTTTTTTTTTTTTTTAATTTGTATTAGGGTCTAGAACAGTCTCCTATATATGTTGATACCTAAACCTTCCGTTCCAAGAGGGAAAAAAACAGAATGGACCGGAAAGGTCCTACTCCCGACCTGCTTGTACATAGCTGCATGTGTAAGAGTTCAGTTTGCCAGCTTCCATTTTCCGTTCTCTGCAGGGTTGAATCAACTAGGAACATATTCAGTGGTGCTTGAAGGAATAGTGCAAGGTATGGTATTCTTGCTGCTCTATGATGGCTTCTCGCTAACAGTACCTGCCTTCTATTGTTAGGCTTTGTTTGGATGCAAGAGTATTTATCTCAATCCACCTGTGTTGAGAGTGGATTGGAGGCAACACACGTGGATTGAGATAAATACATGCGCATCCAAATAACGGCTTGAATTCTTTTGGTCAAGATGGGTTTTGTTGGCCCTGATCGGCTGATGTTGGTCAGCCGAGCATCAGATACATATTTGTGCTCAGAGTATGATTTCACCATTCGTGCTCCGACATGTGCTGTCATGTATTTCAACCAGAAGGGTTCGTAAAGCTGGTACAATCCACAACCTGCAAGTTTACCCTCGAGGCCACCATACATGGGCAGTAGCCGGTAGGCGGTACCAGTAGCAGTAGATGCTCCACGCATATCACATGCAAGTCCGAAGACTGCTGATCTTCCCTGTGCACCTGCACTGCACCCAAATAGTAGTAAAGAGTATCGAACCAATTGAACGGATAGATATATATCAAACTATGCCAAGCAGTTCAGTGAAGCGAGAAATACGATGCGGGACACCGGCACAAGCATGATTCACAAAGAAACTTGTCATCCTGCAGATCAAAATACATGACCATGGAGGCTGCCCTCTGCAGATGAACGGTGAAGGTGAACAAAAGCGGAAGCTACCATTTCACAACAGATGAACGGTCAGCAGGTCCGACTCAAAACCGAAGGGGGCTCTGTTTATTGACCGCCACTTCAAGGAATAATTTATTTTCCATCAAACATCAGGGTAATAAACATCTAAATTAGCACCCAAACCCTAAATACAATGATGGTACACACAAAACATTCACATGTATCTGTCTTATGCCAAGTGACGGCCCCCCTATTCCTTATACCCAGTAAATGTCAGGGAAAATGTACAACCTGCTCCACTAGCCACATTAAACCAGTCCCAGTTAGAAAATATCCTGTACCAACCTGAAATACACAAAACACATCAGTTACCACATGGTTTCAAACTAGCAAAGAAACTACATGCATTCACATTGATTCAATTCATGCTAAACAATCATGCAGACATATTTTGAATCGACAAGTTTCACAAAATCAGTGTTTTAAAGGCATCGCCTAGGCGACAAGGCACACACGGGGAACAAGGCATCCCCAACGCCTAGCCAAAAGCAATGAGAGCCGAGGGGATTGGAGAGCAGAATAGAGGAAATCGATAGGGAACCAACCAGAAAGGCCATCAAGCCACTTCCACACTCTCATCCGCACCAAATCTGGCACCGCCAACCACCGCATAGCCCTGCCTGGGGTCATTTGCAGCAGCGGCAGCTGATCCAGAAGGGGGACACAATAGAGATCGGTCTCTCAGAGAAGAATGGTAAGGGGAAGCAGTGAGGCAGGAGAGTAGCGGAGGCCAGGCTGAGTGCGCGCGAGCAAGGGCAGTGTGATGGATATGAGTAGCAAGCAAGTTGTCTAGAGATGAAACCCTACACAATGTCACCAAGGATATAAATAGTATTAACAGGAATAGTGTAGGCTATGATCACTCGGTGGATTGCTGATCAGATCCTAGCAGTTTTTGTTTGCTTCTTTCTATCCTGATCAACTTTATTTTTCTTTCATGGGGCATTGGAAATCATCCCCAATAGCATGTTTAATTACCAGTTGGCTACTTGAATCATAAACTGCAATATATTTCATAAAACATAGCAACTAATCCATCACATAAAGAGGCTGATCGTCTATCCTTACCATTAGATGAACTCTATGCAGATCCCACTTGGATCATATAGAACCCTTGAATCTTATACCAGGTTAATGCAACAAAGCATCCACACTGGTCTCTTTTGTATCAACCAAAATAAACTGACAGCCCTCCACAGTAAAATCCAGATTCTGGAAGCCAACTTTGCCAGATCAATAGCAAATTCAGCAATCCCGGTGTGATGTCCAAACTACTCTGAATCAGTATCTAATGACAAACACAGGCGAGGCCTAACAGACCGCGGTTGGCGAGGATGAGAAAATATATTTTCAATCCTTCTTGGATTTAGATTAGATCCATTACATCTGTCATTGTTCATGCTTGGGAGAGCAGAAGCTGCAATTGAGAACAAAAATGTTACAACAATAACATGAATAGTATGCAGATAGTTGTCAGAGAACACAGCAGCAATAAGCTACTCCCTCTGTCCTGATATATAAGGCTGTAACCACTTTTTGTTCATGTCAAATAATATAAGGCGTGCTCTCTCTAGACGCACGTACATTGATGGAGTGTTATGAGAGAATTAAATATGTTCTTGGTCTTTGAACCAAAGGTGGTTCCGCCTTATATATTAGGATGGAGGGAGTAGAAAGATAAAAATATCAATGCTCAATTCATAGTTTGATACTGCAAATTTAGTTTAATGAATTTGAAATCACATTTGAGCTAGATAGTTCTTTTTATTCTGGCAATTAATAAATCATCAAAACTGTTTTTCTATACAAGCATAGAATCCATAGATCTCTGCAACCAACAGATATTACAGGACCACAAGCTAATACAAGTTGATAAGAAATGGAAAACCTTCAGAAATTTGGTATTGATTAAATTCAGTTCACGGTTATAGGTATGCTGACATCATTTTGACAGTTTTGAGTACAAGGGGATAAGTTGAGCAACTCAGCATCAAGTGTCATTTAACACCCAGAAGTAATCGAAGCCAGATTCTAAAAGTTGCTAAAATTCTACTCATGCATTTTATTGACTAGAGAATTAAATAGTTTATGGGGATCTATTTTAAGATATCAGACTTTGCACATTTTCTATGGAAAAAAAAGTATGACCTAAGATGCCTGCCTTCAAAAGTTAACCTTGATGATCCTGGCAATGGTTGACAGGCTACCAAAAAGAAAAGGAAGTGTAGCAAACTGTTATCTTTAGAAGCAAAATGATCACAGAAGAGAAGAATTAAATTCATAAAAGGGAGACAAACCAGCATCAAGTAAAGGATCGACTCCTGCCTCTTTCGATGGAACTTTTGGCTGTGATCTTAGACCATCAGCACTTGTAGACTCTTCATTACCCCCTCCACCGGCCGCAAGCGTTAGAGATATCCTCCAATCGTCTGGGTGGACTCCATTTGGAGTATTAGCACGCTCACTCAGTTCTTCTTGAAGGGGAACAGTGGAAGGTTGACTTGGAAGAAAAATTTGCAAAGATGGATCATCGCCTGCTAAAGCCAATGGGTTATCAACCAAGCTTCCATGCACATCATTACTGTTTCGGCAAATTGAAACATCGTGAGCTGCAGAGGGATCATCTATGCCAACATTACAGTCAAGGGAGTAGTCTTCTGGTGCAATATTAAAGGAATTATGTGGACCAACAAAAGGATTGCCAACATCAGTATCAGTCCCAAAAAATTGGAACCCTTGCTCTGGTTGTGGATAAGAATGCATTTGCCAGTTATTTATTTCAAAATCACCAGTATTGTTGTTCAATAAACCAAGACCACTAGTACCAACGCCAGCATCCTCCTGGTACCTTTCAGGATATCCAGATCCGGAGTCAGTGACGAAAGGAAAACTGTCACCATTTGTAGGAGTGTTTGCATAGACAGCAGGCGGGCGAATAATCGGATCATTTTCTTCATCAGAATCACTAAGAACAATGACATCTGCAGCACTATGTTGTGGCTGTTGTTGTCTATCCTCTGTATTGTATGTCTGACCAAAGTTATGTGCAAAACTGTCAAACTCTTGGTTCAATGCTATATCAAATTGAAGACCACCCCCTTCTTGGTTCACACTTGCATCTTCGCCATCTCTGTAACTCCCAGTGGGGCTACTGACAATGTTTGGTGTTGAGAACCCATTGTTGTTTTGGATGTGATTTCTAACCACAGGTTTCTTATCATCTGCTTTACTGCTAACCTGCCATGTTCCATGAGGGGTTTTTTAATTCCAAGTTTCAAAGTTCTATGTCCATCAGAAGTACCCTCTCTCTTGAACTCATTAACACTTGTGACACCAGGGTTTGTATTTTCCTTTGAGTCACAAAGAGTCCCATCAGGCATATGCCACTGAGATAGATCTCTGGTAGCCGCATCACCCTTCACACGCCATGACCCATCAGGTTTAACATCAAGCTCATTAACATCTTCACTGCAATTGCGCAACTACATCCAAAATGAAAACAGAAATCAACTCACATACCAAATTCTAGCATAAGGCATAAAATGTGAGACAAACCTACCAAATTAGTAATCCGATTGAAATAAGGATCGATCATCAAGTTCTCGAGAGAGTAATTCTTTAAACATATTGGGCATTGCCACTGCACAAAAGAACAGTCAATCAGGAAGGTAGGATACAAAATATGGAACCATGTAAAACGAAAAACATGGTATAAATAAATCATAAAGTGTGGCAGAAGAAAAGAACACTTATATAGGGTACATATGATCCCTCATCCATAGTCCCTATACCTCCCATGGACTACTGTCCAAGGGTAACCTAGTTTGGCAAACCTTGCATGCGTCTCAAGCATGGCATGATCATGCCCATAAAATCATTAACAGACCATTTTTTTTCTATCTCCACTGTATTTTCTACTAGAAAACAATAAGGGCCTGTTTGGCTCCCCGGAATTCTCGTAATTGAATTCATTGTATAAAATATAGTTGTGGAAGAAGAATCTATAGAATCCGTTAAATAAAGTCTACAATTTTAGTTAAGTTGAACAAGGAAATTCATGGAATTCATTTCCCATCTCCCACCCTATGATTTTGAGATAGGCTTATATGTGAAGTTTGGAATGTTGTGAAATCTCAAATTCTTCTTTCCACAACTATAGTTTATACAATGAATTCAATTCCAGAAACTCCAGGGATCCAAACAGGCCCTAATAGAAAATTGGCATTTTTGGGTATCATGACCAAGTGTATTGAACCAGTCCATACTCTAATCGCGCAGGCAAAAATTAGACCTGGCCTGGGCGAAAGCCCAACTACAACAGATGTTCAAAACAGGCCTAGTTTACATATTTATTTGAATGTGCTTCTGCAAGCACATATTCTGACCTTGCGTGAGCGTTGATTCAATTCCACAAAAGTTTCAAGATCAAAACAGCCCATGTGAACACAAGGCTTGAACCTTCCAGCAATCCTCATTCTGGATCCACTATTCTGAAAAAATAAAAAAATATATATATTAGATACAATTCCAATGGCAAATTGCACTGGAGCGGCTTAGCTGAGTATGCCCACAAAACATATACTTTAAAGACCTACTATAATGATTATAGTTCCTTTTGAGTAAATACATAACAGTTACCAACTCTCCTAATACTACTCAGCTAGGTAGGCACACAACCACCTGACAAAGTAAAAGTGGTTTGTTACTACCTATACCTATCAAGAAACAAATTGAAAAAGGTAAATGGTACTGACATATATGTAACAAAGCCAAACAAAAGAGTCATAAAAACAGGTATATGCAGAACAAAACTCACAGGGCAACGAAGGTTGACTGTAACAGATTCAGTAACCACTTCCAGATCGCTATCACTATCATCAGCATTGTCTGTAGCACCTCCACCACCAAGACAGCGGCGGACACGAGTGAGAGCATCCTCAAAAGACTCCCCTTCACCTTCCCTTGGGATCAAGTCTAATACCTGGACATTAATAGTAGTGTCAAGGAGGAAGAGAAGAGTAGATTGAGCATAACATGGTGAATAATGTACTAAATATGTGAATAGAAGTAGTAGTTTTTCCTTTCAGGGATAAGCCTTTTTTTCTAAAACATGACAGGAAATTTTAAAAGCAGCGCTAGCTTTAACAAGACTTGTCAACACAAACATTGCTGTCTAAACCTGAAAAAACAAGCTAAAAGTTGACAATACGTAGACACCATTTACAGAACAGGAAATCATGTGATCCTATTGTCATTTCAACTACATGATATGTAGAAAGCCAAACGAACAAAACCTGACGAACAGTCCTCCTCCTAACAATTCGAACTCCAAAGCAAAATGTTCGAGCATCAACTCTTGATAAGCTAATTTTATTGATCCCTTCTCTACTGCATGTGGTTACCTACAAAAACATACAAGAATGACAAGTTTAACACATGAACAGAACTTGAAAAAAGAATTTCAGAGTAATAGAACATTGCGATCAAATTATCATATCAGCTACAAAACTGAAACTAGGTCTCCATATGCTAGAAATGTGCACCCAATTGTTGCTTTCTATCTCTGAATGTACAGACAGAAGAGTATAACTTAAATCTTGCCTCATAGCATGTTTCATATCAGCAATAGAATTTTTTTTGATAAACCTGACAATGTTGATTGCATCATGGAATTGCCTCACATCAACAACATGCCACACCCAGCTCGATGTAGAAGTAAACCATGCGCTTCACTAGCTAACTATAAAAAATGAGTAAAAAAGCCAGTATCTAAGCTGACATCTAGTGTGGTGGGCCAATGGGAAACAAAAAGAATCAGTACCATATTTGTAAATGGTTTGGCCAAAATCTGTGCATCTGAACCAGGTGATGACCAGCAAGCACCTTCACCGACAAAGTATGAACATGTGCTCCAGTACCTTAGCCAGTAGTTTAATATAGCATCCCCATTTCAAGTTTTCAGGCTCACATAACACTATTTCCAAGACTAAGACTATGATATGAATCAAGAGCATGCAACATTTTATAAAAGGGCAGGGGGTGTAAAGGACACTTTTCAACCCCCATAACTCCTGGCTTCAGGAAAGCAGAAGAAAATCAAGTGGATCCTGTATCATGCCAAAACATATGCTCTTAAGAATCTCAAGAGAAATGTCCCACATGTACACAAAAAATTGTTAAATTGCTAATGTGCTCAGATCTTGTTAAGAGTTTCATATAGTGATAAAGAATGCTACTAACTCCAGTCTTATACAGTTGACATTGCAGACAAAAAAAAGCTCTAACGAACTTGGTTTCCCTGTCTGAGCATCAAGTACAAACGACTGGAGGGGGTATAAGCCATAAGAGTAGACCTCAAGTGACTGGAGGGCCATGTTTTCTGATCGTCCGATTAATCGTGATTAATCGTCCTGATCGGTTATAAGCACTCAATTAGGCCCTTCAATCAGATCAGAGCGATCAGAAACCTGATCATCCGATTAATCGTCCGATCAGCTCTCTGGTCAATTAGAAATAAATAGATACTGGGCTGCTAACATAGAAATAGAGGCTGGGACAAGAATATGGAGTCAGATCTCACAGGTAAGTAACCAACTAACTAGAAATATAGTCTTTAATTGACAGTTGATACAATATAAATATATAGTATATGGTATATATACCAAATACCATACATATATGATTACAGTCTTGCTATATGCAGGACGATCAGACCGATCAGGGGTTCAATTAATCGTCCTGAGGACCTGATCGGTCCCTGATCAGCCAATCAGAAAACATGGCTGGAGGGGGTATAAGCCACAAGAGTGAAGACCTCAAAACAAGCTTAACTCAGACATACTTAATGTTACTAACCCCTTCATATACTACACACTTTGGGTGAAAAACAAACTTATACAGTGTTCTCAAGGAGTTTATTTAAAAGGTACAACTGTACCCGACAGAACATGCCCAAAAGTTAATGGAAATGCTTGTTAGACCCCCCCCCGGGGGGCCAACCACCACCCAAACTGCACAACCAAATGGAATAAAGAATCTAGATCCTACCAGCGGGACGAAGTAAGAATAAACTCACCAGTGGTCCATCATCCCGTCCATTTATCCCTAATAACTGAGAACCGGGCCTGGTCATCACTCGTACAGGAATACCTGAACAAAAATAACTAAATATCACACTGGCAACCACTAAATTTTGTAAAAAAAACAATGTAAATTAAACCTATATGGCTAAACATATAAGCCAATATTTGAGCTCAGATGCATTACAAATCCAAGTTATACAATAAAATTTTATGCATTACCATTCACTTGCAATTCTGCATATTGAGGCCATTGCATCCTGAACTGGACTTTGTCATTTATAAGAATACACCAAACCTGTCCACAGACCAACAAAATAATCGGTAGTTAACAGGACTGCAACAGAACCAGTGAGTGTATACAACCACGTTTTCTTTGTTAGATAGGACATGAGAAATCTAATAATACATCAAATCAAGACCTTTTCACAGAAGCTCGATGTGCAATTACTCAAATCTATATTGCACACCTTGCAAATGATACAAGTAGATAACTCATAATTGGGGTAGACATGAGAAATCAAAGATATTTGATGTTAGAGAAAGGTCATAATCATACATAGCTATTTTCCATCAGCATACTAAGCATGAACACCAAGCGGTTGATTCAATGACAAAAATCAGACAATCCTGAGTGACCTAATCTCACATGCACCAATGTTTCTTCCTCAGCGCCTTAAGGTTTATTTATGGCAGGATTAATGGCATAGCATAATCACCAATGTACTATGGATGAACGCAATGTTAAAGAAAGAACATAATCATCCACAGCTAAGATTTATTTATAGCATAGCAGCATCATGACATTAATAAAGTGTGCAAGATTTTTATCAGGATCAAGGCAAATGAAACTTGGATTGAGAAGAGAGCAAACCTGGAGATCATATTCTGGTCTCTGGACTGTTTCTCTATCTGCTCGGGAAAGTTGGAAGGTCTTCTCCACAATTTGAGGTACACTTGCTCTAAAGATATGAAGGTTTCACAAGGACACATTTATGCATCAGCAACACAGTAACATCAATGCAGATAGTAAAGAAACTAAAATAGCTGAATAGTTAAGTCTACTCAAATGACATATTATTATCTGCATATATGGACCAAAAGCACAATCCTTATCATAGAAATGCCCACATGTATCACACTTTGGATGCTACGTCAGACTGATAATGCATCTTAACAATTAAGAACAGACTAATGAACATTGTACGGCACTACATGCGATAAGTACTAGTGTTATACATTCATATCAATGAGCAAAAGCTTGTATTAGCAATCAACAAGACTGCAAGGATTATCATGTCAAATCTAACAGCAGAATTTAATTACTAACCAAAGATCCTGAACTGAAATATATATGACTGTTGTTGAAGATATTAGTGTTTATTGATTGGGTAACAAGGATATACTTATGTATAGCACAGCATCAATGGCACAATATAGATATCCATATGGCTAAAATAATAATTCCTGCTGACAACAATAGAGCGTCAATGTACGTAAAAAAAACAACAGAGCGTCAATTTCAGAACTTCCCCCAAACCTAAAATTAACATTAACTTTGACACGTGTAATGTACTTGTATTGACAATCCACCCTTCCACCCCACCCCACCCAAAAAAACAATTAAAGAAATGCACATTAGTTAAGGTAATGGTTATTTATAAGATAAAAAAAAAAAAAAATGGCCACCACAAGAAGTTCCATTATATACCCACCCATCATTTCCAACACCAGATGACATAAATTTCACAGGTAGTAATGGATTTCCTGTAGTAACCCAAAACCTGCAAATTCGAAGGGTGGAAGTAAGCAATGAGGACAAGAATTGCAGACAATAAGAAATTCTAAGTAAAGTTGTTCAAGTACAATGCCAACTTCAGAGCGCCTACACAGATTTACATGTCTCATCAGCGGCTTTTATTCATAATACATTCGAGGATCTAACCAAAAGGCATAACAATAACTTTAATTGCATAGAAAACTAGAAACATCAAGCATTTTAGTCTTGAATAAGTAGGTTATTCTTACATGTTATATTTGTTGCAAAAGTAAAAAACCATCAGCATGTTCTAGCCAAGCAAAGAGCATAGGCCTTAAGGCACACTATTAACTCAGGCAAATACAACAAAGAGTGTTGCTTAACCTATGGAGTGATCATACAAGTATGAAAATCACAGAATGGGTATCCCCAGTTCACATAAATACATTCAAAAGGTCCCACGCATACTGCAGTTAAAAATGGCAAGTTCAGTAGCATCCATATGCGTACCAAGTACTGACATAAGAACATATCAATCTAGCAACAAACATTCAATCAGACAACCCAGTAACCAGTAGCATGGGGGGTTATGGGATCAATTACTGGTTTACCAGATCAATCAAGCGTAGGAATTGGTAGAACAAAAGAGGGTTCTAATAAACCCAGGGCGAGTGACAAAAGGTCACACTCTAAAAAAGGTAAACCATACAGGGAAGGAAAACCATAGCACAGTTCATTCACAACATTTTAGCTATAGCAGGATATCCCAAAGGACACTCTTGACAAAAAAATATAGTTAAACAAAGAATCCAAACAGATTATAGGAGAACATACGGGTCTGCCCGGTTCAGTCGGCACAATTCACAATAAAAATGAGGCGGAATATCAGGGCCAGCACCCTCCGTGGGCTTATCTGGAATGAGTACACAGGTCATATGCTGCCACACCTGGCATTTGACATCTTCACACTGCAGGAAACAAGATGCAAGATAAAAGATTAACAAGGCACATGACACCAAAACAAACTGGTTGGTTAAGAAAAATTGTTTCACGTCCTACATGCCTTTCAAATGAAAACAAAAACATGCACATATATAAAACAGTAAAATACCTTGATCATAGTGTCATTTAGCATTGTGCTATTGCAAAGGCAGCGGACCTTAGTCTCCACATGGTAGAAGTCAGTGGCTTCCTCTTTGGGCCTCAAATGACTGAAATCTGATCCACTGTGGCTCCTGGAGGGAAGGTCAGGAGGACATAATTGCATTTTCCTGCTAATGAAAGCACCAAGGCACCAAAAGGAACTAAGTCAACAACTTCATCTGACATAGTCAACTCTGTGGTATGTATTCTTGTACTGAGAATTGAGAAACAGATGGAATGAAACCTGTATGTGTCATCAACAACTTTTGCCACCGCCTCCCTTGTAAGAGCATTTCTCCTTCCCCATCCATGATGGCGTTGACCTGCAATAAGCAAACAGAGCCTAAGAGCCAGATTTCATGGAAAGAACAAACTTAGTAATTCAAGAAGAAAATGTGAACTAGATGATGCTCTAAAACGGAAAATTTTTTTTTTTCTTGGCCATATCATCAGCTCAAGGGCGATAAAGAAATGAGCCATATTAAACTACAATGGCGCATATTTGCATAACAAACCTACTGGCTTGAGTACAACTGAAAAGTAACACTAACCAATATTGAACCATAAAAAATGAAGGGGTTAAAGGCAAATATGTAGCAAAGACCAACATATACCTTGCTCATCTGATAATATTGCCAATACCCTGTCAACAAGGTCCTGTGAGCAACAATTACGAAAATGTAAGATATCAAGCACAAAGCTGATGCAAGTACAGTGAAGATGAGATTTTGAATGTGTTCACAAGAGAAAAAAAGATGGTTCTTATTTCTGAAATTGTGATACTGAATTGAAGCTCTTCCTACAAACCCATGGTCACTGCCAAAGTGAGTCGTGCACGGCACTACAGCAGACAGACCCAACAATGATGTGCTGGCAACAATGATGCACAGCACTGCAGCAGATGGCTAGTTCACCCTGGAGGCTCGTATGCCATGCCATGCCTTCATTCAGTTGTAATCCTACACATCTGGGAGTAGAAACAAAGCGCTCAAAAGCCAAGATAAGAGAGCAAAACATTTGCTGACCTGCTTCTTTCCCTGCTTCGGTAACCCCAGCTGATTTAAGATATCCTTGAGCTCCTTTATTCTAAAATACGCAAGTTTATCCTGCCACAAACAAGGAAAGAATCATCAACACGTGAGATATTCAAGAGCGACCGTTACATGTTACTGCACACGTGTATTAAACCGCCACTACACTTGCCATGTTTGATCCATGGACCGGAAAAAAAAAACAGAAATACTACCGACTCTAGAACGACTATTTACTACAAGCGAATTTTGTCGGCTAGCGATGCGCGAGATAGGAGCAGCTTATAAATGAGTACTATGTCATTCAACGCAAGGATCCAACACTAGCCTAGCCTATCAATCAGCACAGCACAGTACATGAGGAGTCGATTTGGCGGCAGGGCGGCGAAGACAGCATACCACACCTGCCAACAACAACACACAGCTTTATCCAAAACTCGTGGCTTGATGACTACATGAGGCAGCATGCCTGCCAGCCCGGACTAAGAAGCCGACCGAAGCCATTCCACATTTGGAAAGAAAGATAGAAGGCACTGGTGCAAACCAACCAGCGCTGGGGGAAAAAAAAGGCTAGGGTCGGAGCTCTGAGCCAGTCCGTCCGTCATCCATCTAAACCTCGGCGCGGAATTAACCGCCGGGCGGCAGCGTGGCAGCGGGAGGGGCGGGAATCCTACGGGCCGAGCTGAATCCGCGGGGAAATTCGAGGGGAATCGGCGGAGATCGGGTGTACGAATTGGGGGCGGGGCGGGCGAGCGGGCGTATGTATACCTTGCAGGCGGAAGCGAGGTCCGACATGGCCGGCGCCCGCGCGACGAAACAACCCCACGGAAGGGCACGGGCATGAGGAGGGGCCGATCGGGGCCCCTAGCGCTGGCGAGGAGATCCGGCGATCGGGGAAGCGCCGAATTCAGGACGGCGGCGGCGGCTGCTGCTTGTGCTGCTGCGTCAGTGGCTGCTGCTCCGGGACGAGGCGTCTCTGTGGCCTCCGCGCCGTTGCGTCGACGACGACGACGGCCGACGGGGAGGGCGGGGTTTTCCTCTCTCGCTCTCCTCCACCTCTTGTGTCGCCTCGCCCTCGCGCGTGCTTGTGGGACGGGTTCGTCGAGAAGGGGGGCGGTTTCTCTCTCCTATTCAGCCGCCGCGGCGGACGTATCGGCCGCTATCAAATCCGGTTTTTTGCGGGGCCGTACGAGTCCGCGACCCACCACCCGGACCCAGACGGGTTGGGGGTTGGTCGTCGTGCTCGTGCCGTTGCCGTGCGCTGCCCGCCCGCCTTCACTTCGCTCCCTCCCTCTACGGCGGACGAGGGGAGGGACCCCACACGCGCTGTGCATCACGCGTGGCGTCACCCCAGGTCAAGATGGGCCGGGCTGACATCCAACAAAACACGGCTAGTCATGCATGAGCCCTGAAAAAAACTGTTCCGAGCTGTCGTTGTTGGCTTGTGTTACCAAATGCTGAAAGTCACTTAATAAACTTGCCGCGAATTGGCTCGTAGTGGACGGTTGGGACGCTAGCCACACCAGGTTTAAATCCTGGTGCTCGACATTCTCGTCGACAACGAGACGTTAATGGTGACTTCGACGTTATGCATTAAGGGTAAGTGATGATTCTCGTCGGCAACGAAGCGCCAATGGTGATTTCGGATCGTCGGTCTTCGGCCTTTTCGGTCGGGTCTCAACTCAACCCTTCTGGCTTTTTATAAAGGTAGGGTTTGCTTATGTGTGTTTATAGAAGTGAGTGTGCGTGTATTGTGAGCATCTGTGTTGTACTGTGTAATTCTCAAAGAAAAAACTTAATAATCGTGCCAAATGTTGTAATGTAATGCTCTAGATGCCTAAGATACGTAAAAAAAAGGATGCCTAAGAGATGTTTGTATGCAATTCAATCATAAAACACCACGTTAATCACCGATTCGCATATAAAAATTCGTTTAAGAGAAGTAAGTTTTCTCAAGTTTTGAGATAAATATGATGATAGAAATTACAAAAGATACTGTCATGTCCTCCAATGACATGGTTACCTCCCTCTTGCACTAACCATAGCAACTTTTATCTAACTTGATGGTATTCATTGTATCATATTCTCTCTACTTGGACTCACATGTTCTTGTGTTTTGTGTCGCAGAGATCCTCGGATCTGCTAGGTACTCATCAACGTCACATCTATTGAACTTACTGTCATGCAAAATGCTATCGCGGAAAAAAGTTACGTACGCGGCGCTATACATGTAAGAATATGCTTATGAGTACAAGTAGAGAAAGTTGAGGAATGCAAAGAAATTGAACATCTCAAACTTTAACATGTGAACCATCTATAGCTTCGATAATGCCTCCGAAATAAGGATAGAAACCAAACCTTCCTACCCTTGCCATACTCGATAGAGAAACTTGGGTCACTGGTTTTTGATATTATCTTTTGCTAACTTATGAATCAAGTACTTCATGAAACTTGATGTGAACAGTCAAAATGATTGTGTAAATGATTTTCAACTTGTAAAAATGGTTGTGGTTCTCCAACGATCCATAAAACACCACTATTTATTCAATTCAATTGATGAAACACTATGAGCAGTGATGGAGCGTGAATCAGACGGTAAGGAGAGGGGGCAAATTTTTAAAGACAAAATAAATCAACTAAGTAAACATTAGTTGGTTGATGGCTAGTCTTAGATAGAGTGAATTTGACTCGCTGGTGGAGTGCTAGTAGAATGGCGACATGCTGCTGTGCATGTTAGACTACTCTGGCTTTGCATGTTAATCATTTCTAACAAAGCAAGGGGTTTGGAGCCAAGTTTCTCCCTCCGCTAGGCTCCGTTTTGAATGTCCGTCTTTGAGTGTGAGTTGACGTCAAACAATAGTTAAAGATGAGCAACTCAAGTGCCATGAAAACATTTGTGCTATACGAATCATCAAATTTGGGCTCTGTCTCCTTGGTTACCACAATCGTGTCCTAAACATAACAAATTCGAGTATGGAGGGAGTATTATTCTAGGAGCAAGGCCTTGTTTAGTTGTCAAAAAATTGTAACCCAATGTCAGAAAGTTAGAATTTGAACACTGTAGCACGTTTTGTTTGTTTGTGGTAAATATCATCCTACCATGGGTAACTAGATTCAAAAGAATCGTCTCGCAGTGTACATCTAAACTGTGTAATTAATTACTTTTTTTTACCTACATTTCATACTTTCGAAGCATACGCTTTTGATGTATTTAATTTGATACGATGGAGAGAGTAGAAAATTTAGAAGTTGGGTTATAAATTTTTACCAACTAAACAAGGTCCAAGAGTAAATGTCTAGATTCACTCAATCTTGAATGCATCTGTACATCCATTTTGTCTAGGTTCAAATAATTACTGTTGTACATGGTTAAGTGCGAAATGGATTTAGATACAGGGACAGAGAATATACAAGAATTTCAGGAATTGTGGATGTTTCCGTTCCTTCTTCCACCGGCAACCAGCCGACCCCACACGTCAGTGGTTGCTGGGCCTGGCTTGTTGAACGTCGCCGTGCCGTTGAGCGAGCCGCGAGGCAAGCGGCCATTCGCCGCCGGTTCCGCGCTGCCAGGTGGGGCCCACATCAGGCGGCTTCCCCGCTTCCTCCTCCGACTCCGTCGCTCCGATGCACCACCCCTCCCCTCCTCCTCCGCCGCGGCGCGCCCCGGGGCATTGGAGTTCCCCGTGGAAATCGTCAGCGACGAGGAGATGGCAATCATCGAAGCCGCACTCGCCGCCGCCGCGGCGGGGGCACGGCCCCTCCTCTCCGCAGCGGCCCGCCGCGCCGCTGTCCCGCTCTCCTGCGCGGCGTACTCGACCGCCGCCGGCGACATCGAGGATACGCCTCTGCCGCGGAGGTCTCGGCTGGCTCGGTTCCGGGAGCGCCGCGCGCTCGCGGTCACCGATATCACCGCCACGGTGACGCCGCCGCCCAAAGCTTGCGCCTTTCGCATTTCCTTGTCTTGTCTTCTGGGCAGTCCAGATCAGATGTGCTCGTGTCGAGTGATTCTGATGGTGACCGTACTTCTCGCTGCAGGAATGGTGCGAGAAGCAGATGGAGTTCGTGCTCGAACGAGGCAAACCGAAAAAGACGGTGGCCATGAAGGTCGGTTCGGACCGCCATGCCCAGCTCGAGCAAGAGGTGAGCCAACATTTCTGATTCTTCCAAGCGGAATGCCGTGACTTTTTCCATCATGACTTCACCATGAAAGTTTTCCCGAACGAATCTCATTTCGACCTGTTTCCTTTTGCACTAGGTTGTTGAGAGAGTGGACGTCGCCATTAGATCTGCTGAAGAACATTGGGCAGTAAAATTCATGAACTTCATCGTGGGAACAAACCAGCTAATGCTCGAGGGCATAACACGGGAACTTCCAGTGTAAGCTGCAGGAACTTCACCTCTTCTCTGTGCAACTGCAAACCAATACTGTTGTTGGTTTCGGGAGTGTATATATGAATATGATGCTTTCCATCGTAGGAAGCATTCTACTCATTAGGTCTGATAGTAAATCAGTTCATTGCAGGATTGGGTTTGTCGAAGGTTCATGGATGATAGGAATTATAGATGAAATCCAAACCGTTGGCATTTCATTGCAACCCCTGCTGGTGGATACAAAGACACGTTCCAAGCCAACAGCTCCATCAGAAGCACAAAAGAGAAATGGAAGGTTTGCTCCTTTACATTTGCTTTGCTAACCATTTCATCTAGAGAATGACAAATTATGTCGTCCGACAAGAATGTTCACTAGATTATTGAAGACGTCTGCTTTGATCTTAAATTGCATGGACTTGTATTAATGCTCTTTTGGCCCGATTACCATTGTGCGATCATAGCTTCAGTACCCAAAAAAGGGATTAATTGCTAGACTGTATTGTTTATGCAATTGTACCTATATATGTAAATCTACGCAGGGAGAGGGAGGGAGGGAGAGAGGCATTTGGTTTTGTCTTAAGAAATGGGAGTATCAAACTCTTTACTGAACTCACACGACCATGACACCTGGGATCAAGCCTGGGTGTGCAGCCTCTCAACTGGAATCTCTACCAACTGTGTGATTGCTCAGTTTACTACAGGTTCCTATTGTTGCCAACTATGGTTTTAAGTTAGTTTGGTTTTAAACAACAACTCTTAGGTCAATCATTCAGTATATGAATGTGGAATAATGCTTAAATTTTGTGGTACTGGGCAAACAACATACTGTACACATGTTGTGCCTTTGTATTTGTGCCATTAGAAATGCATCATATTAGTGTGACATATTTTTGAAGCCATTGAGAGTGTTACTGTTTAGAAACAAAATCCATATGATTAGTGGCTTACGTCCCTATCTTCAAGTTTTAATTTTTGCCTCACAGTAATAAGATGGTAGAATGCTCTTGAAGAACATGGGAGAATGATAGCATCTATGAAGTTTGTGTTAGTGTATATGTGTAGGCCCATGAGGCCCAGTATACAACAACTATATTGCCCACCCAGGAGGGTTTTATACCCCACAGTTTATTCCCCTCTAACATGGATCGACTGAAAAATGGATCCTCTCTCCCCTCCCCGCCGCCGCCACACCATGGTCGGCCGGCCGCCGCCGCCGCCCTTCCCCGGAGCCGCCCCTCTCTCTTCCCTCCCCCCTCCCACCACAGCCGCGCCGCCGGGCATGCGTGCGGCGGTCCCGCATGGCCTCAGGCTGCACGCGGCCGCGCCCCTGGCGCGATTCCCCTCGTTACTGGGTGCGGGCGGGCGCATCCCCGGGCGCTGAGTCCCTCGCGACACGCTCCGCCGACGATCCCGACGATCGCGGCCATCACGCTGATCGCTTTGACCGGCTCCCGGCCGCCGCCCTCGCCTCGCCGCCTCAGACCCGCTCCGGCACCCCCCCCCCGAATCCGGGGCGCGCTGGCAGGCTTGCTGGCGCAGCGGGGGCTCGGGCCATTTCTTCCTCCCCCGCGTGGCACCTCTTCCATCCATCCTCGGCCGATTGGGACCGTGCAGGGCACCGGCTCGCCCGCCGCACTTGCCGCCGGCGCTGGACTCCCCGCCAAGGTGCCGCCTAATCCGCCGAGGAGGTTCACGCGGCCATCACGATGACGCGCTGCGGCGAAGATCGCGTCACCCCAGGGCCACCGTACATTCCCCGGCGACCGTGCTCATTGCTCAGCGCCGGTAGCCGGCCGCTGCTCTCCTCGCAGGGGCTCCTGCACCTTCTCCAGGAGGTCGCCCCGGCCAAGGTGACCCATGTGGCGGGCCCGCCCCTCCTCCAGCCGGCCGCCATAATTACCCGCGGCGGCCCCCCTAAACCCGTCCCGGCACGGGGGAGTGGAGGGGCGATATGGCGCTATCTTCGCCGCCATGGGGTTGCACCATTTATGCGCACCGAGTGGATCGCCGACTTCGGGGCTTCTTTCCACACTACCCCTCATGCGGCATCCTCTCTTCTCTTCGCCCCTCCTCACCCTTCCTGTCCCTCTTCGATCATGGTTGGGAATGGGTCTTGCCTTCCTCCACCTCACCGTGGGTTACGCCTCTCGGCCTTTTTCGTCTTCCTTCTCGCCCTTGTTTCCCTCGTGATCAGTCCATAACCTTCTTTCTATCATTGCCGACAATTCTTGTTACGTTGAGTTCGACTCTGGGTCTCACGGTGAAGGATTCGCCTCCGGGCGGCCACCCTCCATTTGTGATAGCTCGAGACCCCTTTACTCCCTTCGCCTTCCACGCTTTCCGCTATACCGCCTTCCACTTCATTTGCCTTGCCACTACTCCCTCTTCCTCTCCCGGCCACCGCCGCGGCCGGTCACCCCGGCGCGGCGCTTTTGGCTCGCCTCGGTCGAGTGCCCACCTCCCTTTGCACTCGGACTCCCGATGAGCATCTCGCCATGCGTGCCGGTTGGTCGCCATGTGCGCCTTCCTTTTCCTACTTCTTCGCGTGCGATGCATGCCTTTGCTCTTCTTCACCGTGATCTCGTGGACTTCTCCTATTCCTAGCATTTGGCTATAAGTATTATCCGGTCCTCCTCGATGACTTCTCACACTACTCTTGACTTTCCCTTTGCGCGCCAAGTCAGAGACTTTTTCCACTCTCCTCCACTTCTTTGCACGGGTGTCCACTCGCCCGGCCTCACCATCAAGGCCGTCCGGTGTGACAACGGGCGTGAGTTTGATAACAACACCTTCCGCTCCTTCTTTCTCGCTCATGGTGTTCGCCTCCGCATGTCTTGTCCGTACACCTCCTCCCGAACGGCAAGGTGAAAGCGGATGATTCGCACTTCACGAACGATGTTATGCGACTCGCTTCTCCAGGCCTCTCTCGCCCGCGCCGGACCGAGAGCCTCCACACCGCCACCTACCGCTCCAACCCGGCTTCCACGGCCTCCCGGCCCCACTCCCACACCACGCGCCTTCGGTACACCTCCTCGCTATGATCACCTCCATGTCTTCGGTTGTGCTTGTTACCCTAACCTCGCCGCTGTTACCCCTAACCTCGCCGCCACTACTCCTCACAAGTTGGCGCCCCGCTCGACACACGGTGTGTGTTTCTCGGCTATTCCCCCGATCATAAGGGTATGGACGACTCACTCGTCCTGTCCCAAGACAGACCTCTTCCACGCCTTCCCTCGATCCCGGAGAGTCCCCTCAAGCTTTCACGACCGGGGCGGTACAACCACCCTCCCGTTTCCGCCCCTTCTCCACGTGTACTCAAGCTGGCAGATATGAGCCACCGCCGGCCACGCGCGCCCCCGGTGCGCCCCCCGCCACAGGAAAAACGGCAGCCCGGGCCGCGCCACCCGCGCCCGAGCCCTCGCCATTGAGCCGGACCCATACGCATTTCCCACCCTCACGGCGCCGGCCGACCGGCCCGGCCCCTCCTCCACCACCGCCCACCTCCTCCACCAAGGCAGTCCATGGTTACCCTGCGGTCTACCACCTGCAGAGATCCTTCCGGGCCGAGACCTCCGTCACACTCACCCGATGGTGACTCGCCATGCGGGGGTTCTCCTCCCCCCGCGCCCTCTTCTCCCACCGAGAGCGGTCACCGGTTCTCTCCGATTCCTTCCCTCCGTCCATGGGCCGCCATGGCGATCCTAATCTGGCTAAAGGAGTTTCTTCTAGCCAAAGGACGTGGGACCTTGTGCCGCGGGTCCGAGGTGGCAATGTGGTTCTCGGCAAGTGGATCTCGACGCACAAGCGTCTGGCCGACGGTAGTTTGAGCGCTACAAGGCTCCGCCGGGTCCTCGAGGCTTCCACCCGCCGCCGGGGTTGATTATGATGAGACCTTCAGTCCGTGGGTCAAGCCCGCTACAAGACGCCCTAGTCCTCTCACTTGCCCTCTCTCGCTCTTGGCAAGTGCATGCCTAGATGTCAAGAATGCATTCCTCCATGGCACCTTGTTCGAGACAAGATAATTGATCGGCCCACCTGATTTGTCGATCCCCGTCACCGATCCGGGTTTGCCTAGGCTCAACAAGTCACTATATGGTGCAGGCTCCCGTGCTTGGTACTCCGGTTTGCCACCTACCTTCTCACTTTGGGGTTCGTAGAGGCCAAGTCGGACACATCTCTCGTTTGTCTATCGCCATGGAGCCGAGATCGCTTACTTGCTACTCACGTTGATGACATTGTCCTCACCGCCTCCACAAGTAGCTGTTTTCTTCCGTGTCATATCGGCTTTTGTAGTTTGCCATGAAGGATCTCGGTCCACTTCACCACTTCACGGGGGTCTTGTGGAGATCGCCCTCTCCGGGGTTGTTCCCGCACGGCCGACGGTATGCTCGACATTCTCGGCCGGTCGAGAAGTCACCCCGTGCTACCGGGTTGATACTCGAGGCGAAGCTCTCTGGCGATGAAGGCGACCACGCGGCGGATCCCCCGCCTTAGGAGTTTGGGCCGGTGCTTTGACTCACCTTCAACATCATCGTCTGCCAGATTCGCCGATCCTGTCTTCACATGAGATCCACGGGCACCACATCTTGTCGCGATGAAGCGCCTCCTCCCGCTATGTTTGGCAATCGTTGACTGATGCTCCACCCCTCCCTTTCACACCGACGCTGGATCGGGCGGTTGTCCGACACTCGCCGCTCTACCTCCGGATACGCCGTCTTCCTTGGTGGCAACCCGTCTCCCATGTCGCCCGCCGGCTTTCTCTCCCGTTCGTCTGCGCAGGCGAGTACCGGTCGTTGCTAACGGTGTGGCGGAGGCCTCCCCGGGTCCCGGCTCTTGGCCGAGCTCCACGGCCCCGACAAAGACCACACTTGTCATCAGTGACAATGTCACGCCCGTCTACCTCTCCACCAACCCTCAGTTCTCAAAGATCGACGGACGAAGCATGTGGAGATCGACTTGCACTTTGTCCGAGACTTGGTGGCCATCGGGCGCTGTTCGGGTGCTCCATGTACCGACCCACCCCCGGTTCGCCGACATCTTCACCAAGGTCCGCCCTCATCGACCTTCTCCGAGTTCCGATCCAGCCTCAACGTCACCCGGTGGCTAGTTGTGGCTGCGGGGCCCTGTGTGTGTTGCTTTTTTCATGTCAGTCTTGATCTCTCGCTGCGCCGGAAGTTCAGGCTAGCGTGGGGAGTGTTAGTGTATATGTGTAGGCCCATGAGGCTAGGCCCATGAGGCCCATGTACAACAACTATATCGCCCACCCTTCTAGGGTTTGGAGGTATACACGAGTTTATTCCCCTCTCTAACAGTTTGTATGATAGATGATGATTATTTGATTATTACAGGCTTCAACTGATGTGTTACAAGTATCTATGGGATAATTTGACCGCAAAGAAATTCCCAGCAGAGAATTTCTTCAGCTATTTTGACCTGGACCCCAACTACTTGTTATCAGATGATGTCAAAGGGTACATTAGCTCATTGGGATTCGATGCAAAGGTGACATGTCTCACCTTTAAGCTTTGTAATTCTTCCTTCTAATAGTTCTAAGGCAATTTACTGTGATTGACCAGCCAGTTTATTAATGGGAAATCATTCACTGCTATGTGCTAACAAATTGAGCAAATCCAGAAGTGTTTGTTAACACTGTTTTTTATTGTACTTTTGGATGTTCATTCATGCTGTCATCTACAACGTGTTGTATGGTCATTGCGAGTTATGACTTGTAACATGATTTCTGTTTGCAGACCTTTGAAGATGTATTGGAATATTTCAAGATTACCTGCCATACACTACACCAGTCTCAAGAACAGCTGCTCTTGAGGTAAATATGAGTTACAGGCCTAAACAGTGGCAAATCACTATTCTCTGGATCTTTTTGCAAATGGAACACCACAGATATAGAGAGTAATTTCCTAGTCCTTTACTTGTGCAGATATGAACTACAGGAAAACCATTCCCTGCTAGAGGAATACCATTTCACTTATGATGCAAAAGTGGTTCAAGGATCAAATCCAGGAAGCCCTCAGCTTCTGGATAGGATCACGCGAACCTAAATTTGTAGCCGAAGAGGAGAGGTGGAAGTGCCATTTCTGCAAATTTGAGCCAGATTGCCCAATGAATGCTTCCATGCCAAGGTGTTGATGCTAACAAAAATTGCTGTAAATTGGTGGCTTGGCGAAATATTTGATGCTGAGTTCTGTAGCTCATTTTGGGCTGGTGTAGTGTGTGTATTATTTGGTTCCCTCCTTTTTCTTCTAAATATAATTGTAGCACAGTTCTCCTGCGTTTTCGAGAAAAGAAATATTTGATGCTGAGCTGAACTAAATCGTGCAGATGAATTGAAATGTAGCTCATTGTTATTTGACTCCATATGCAGCTTTATAACTCGAATATCCTTGTGTTACATATCATAATGAGGAAATCACTAAATATTATTTTATAACATTTGAATTTGGATCGATGGATTATTAGTTTATTTGGTTTTACATTATTACATCTTCTCTGGAAACGGGACTAGTGGTTTATAGACAGGTAGGAATTTGCAAGATATATAAAATAAGTACTAAGACTGCAGGGTAGCACTCTTCTTGGAATCTTCTGAAAAGAAGTATATGGCTCACATAAATAGTGGACCTGTTTACATACAAACACCACATATTCTAATGGCAAATTGATATTTGTTTTATAGAAACAACAAATGAAATCAACTGGCAGGTACTGTGAATCTTATATAGCAAACAATGTGGTCATAACGGGAAAACAATTCAAATCCTTCATAGATCTGATCACTTTTAAACTTCTGTTCGTGGATGAAACATATCTTCATAATCCGCTTCCCCTCCTGGTACTTGTCATGAGTCACTTGCTTCCACCATTGACTACCATGGCCTCTGGTTGCGGTGGCGCAAGCAATGTCCTTCACTGCACTCTCCACCTTGGGAGGACCAGAATGCCGCCGCATTGGTGAGGCAGCCGCAGTTCCACCTTGGAAGGACAACCTCTTCTTGACTGGTCAGTAGAGCCTTCCTTTCTCCGGTGTCTCTCGCCATTGGTCATTGCTGAGCCCTGAGGCGAGATTTGGCTCTTGCAGATTCCGTGGGAACCATGTAGCTTGGGAGTGATGGGGGAGCTTGCGAGGCTTTTCGTCGTCCCGCACAGTCGAGGTGGCTATACTGTGCCTCCTTGGTCGCTCAGACTGCACGCTGAGCACACTCCTAGCATCATCATCCACCTGTGAAAGTCCATTCTTTTGGCGTGGCGGATTTCCTCCTGGCAGGTATTGGTGCCACCTTAGCAGATGGTGTTGAAGGGGATTGCCTGGAGGCTGGGCCGGGTCGGTTTTGGAGTTGGTGGTGATGGCTTTTCTGGCTTTGAGTCCCGACGGTTGAAGGCTTTTGTGATTTCACCCTCTCCAAGGTTCAAGCTCATGCTCTTAACGGATCCGCGGTCAATGTTGCTCTCCTTGTCAGCCCCATTGCGGCCCTCCCAAGGTTTTGCTGCCATCCAGCGCTCCAACCAGCTCCAGCCCCACTGCAAGTTGTTTGGGTCTACAAACATCGGGTTGACAGATCTTGATGTACTCTTCCACTGTAAACAACACATTTTGAGACATTTTAAGCTCACCATTGTAGAGCCAGGATCAATATATATAGATTAGCATATGTTCTGAGTAGAAATTCCTACCTGATGTGAAAATGCATATGCAAGCGCTCTTTCTCTTCTTATCGCTGCTTCTTGCCTGCTTATCAGGCTTGCCTCAATTTGCTCCTTGGATTGAGTGCTGTCATCCCAGTTTTCACCCATCTGATGTAGCATTATTCACAAACACAATATGTTTAATTGTCACAATAATATTATAAAAATATGTCGAGGCTTGGAGCAAATCAGACAAAAATGCTACTGATATTAGTTGAAAAACAACAGCTCATGAAATTTTTACTGCGAAGCTTTTGAGAAGGTTTGCATACTCTGAAATTCTCAATTCCTGTTTAAGTAGGAGCTGGCGTTGGAGGGCCTGGTTCTCCTCGGACATCTTTGCTCTCCTAGAACGTATTTGTGATTGCACCCGCGATAGAGTTTGCATACAGCGCAGAGTGCTTGCAGATTGACGCTTGACTGAATTACCCTCAACCAATGACTTCAATCGAACAAGGCCTCGCAGTGCTCTTAGAGCCCTCCTTGCCTACATTGTTACCATGACCAAACACTCAGTATAGCATTGTTTGTTTTACTTTTGTTCTTTTTTTTGCGGCGTAAACGTAAGATTGCTTTACTATGAAACAAGTCGAATTTCCATGAAGACATATTTCCAAAGGAAGAGAAGTTACGTTCACTAATTGCTATCTCATGGATAGTTCAATAGCAGGACAGACAGGCTATCAGTATCAAAAATAATTGAAAAGAACATCAAAATGAGTGATGAAAGGTGGCTGCCACCAACTGCCAGTTGTTCAAGAATCATTTTTCTAACACTTTGCAAGAATGATTTGTAGGCCCTTTGGACAAATGTGCATTGATATAAATAAACAATAGAAAAAACAAAAAGTAAACAGCTAACTGAACAAGAGGAATTAAACTAAAATTAACAGTTCCTCCAGGTTCAGCTAAAAGCAAGAAAATCTACTTCTTTAGCCATAAATCCTCATTGAGTCCCCAAAGTAGTTAGATGAAAACACGACATGTAAATAGCTAAAAATATCCAGCTAATACGTATCACTCCAAATTTCAGTAACAGCAACTGGCCAACTAACACTTGCAAAAGGTTGGCGAGCTGCCGACACCTAAAAGCTAGAACACGAAAAGAGAAAGTATGCAGGGTAGCCACCAATACCAATAGACATTTGCTTCCATGTTCAGTCATGTTGATGTGGAAACGAAATCAGTAAAAAACAAACCTCCTCCTAACCCCCAAATATCAAAGACCTAATCAACAGTTAACAGAAAACAAACACTTCCATGTGCTATGTAATACGACCATCTATCTATATAAACCAGTTTCCAACTGTCACAATTATTCTTGTCTAAACATCTCAGGAAAAAACCAAACCAGGTCCAAATGGCACCTGAACAGGTGGGTGAATTTGAAAGCGATTTCACATTACCAGGTAACCTCGGAAGGCGGTCTGGATCTTGATTGCAGCGAGCTCTTCAGTTGGCACACCAGGTGCAGGTGGCAGCACCGACGCCTGTGCTGGGGCAGCAGGGGCCTCATCCTCCACGGCGACATGCTTGCTCTGCTCCTGCTCGGCTTCAGGGATCCTGACCTCCTCGGCCTGGTGAACAACTGGAGGAGGAGCTGGAGCTGGAGGGGGTGGCACCGAAACATTGACTTCCAATGAGGTAGATGGGGTCAGATCTAGCGGTGCTGGGTTGCTAGCTGCTGATTTCCTCCTTAGTCTCTGTAATTTCAAAGGGCAAAGTTTTCGATTGTGATTATCAGAATTCAGTTCGAACTTTAATGACAAAAAAGAAATTCAAGGGGAACAAAAAAGGCGGGGCTTTGATCACAGATCTGCAAGGGGTTGAAATGCCGTCATGCTGTTGGGACGATAGAATGCCAAACCAAAAAGGAAAATTTCAATATTTTCTTTTCCATACATAAACACGAACCCCCACCCCCAATCGAAACGAGGGTGAACAAGATGCAAGTTTCAGTCATGAATGAACAAACACTTGGACTGAAGCTACTGAATTCTTCGGAATTGGGCGGAGGGAAACACGAACCCGATCAGATCCGAGAGAAAAAGTGCCCCAAAAAAAATTTCCAAAACAAAACCGGCAAAACGCAAGAGAAAGAAAAGGGAAAGCGTGGAGCTATCACCTCCTCCTTCTTCTCCCTGGATTCAGGGCTGAAGACCTTCTTGACGGCGCCGAACCACTTGCCCTTCTTCCCCATGGCTCCACTCCACGCTCAGTCACCCTGGCTGCTGGCACCTGGAGACGAACAACCAAGTCACGAACGTATCTGATTGCCAGGCCTACGACGAGACGACGGGTGTCAAACCACATACAACTTTATGAGAACAAGAAACGCCCAAATCTTGGTGCGGAAGCGAAGGGAAGGAAGGCGGGCGGGCGGGCGGCTAGAGACTAGAGTTGTGGCGCAGGCAGAGGCGTGGGAGGAGGGCAGCTGAGCTCCGAGGCAGCAGCCCGCAATGCAATCATGTCCGCGTGGGAGGCCGCGGGAGGTGGAAGGAGATGGGAGATGGCAGGAGCAGGAACGAAGGCACCGGAGGACAGCTGAGGCCAACGATTTTTGGCTGGAGCTTGAGGCCTCTGACTCTGACAGGGGGGTGCGCGTGCGCAGTGCAGGAGCTTTGGATGTTCGGAGGCGCTGCAACAGCCGGGAGCAGTGGCGAACTGGCGAGGGAGGGAGAGCGAGTTGGAGAGGAAGGGAAAGCGTGTGTACGTTACCTTGGTGAGTGTTGCGATGCGCCGCTGCTGCTCCCTCCTCTCCCTCCCCCTCCCGCAGTGATGTGGGGAGGAGTTTTTAGGCTTGGGGAAAGCTGGGGACTTTGGACAGCTTGGAGACAGCAGGTGGGAGAGGGAGAGAGGAGAGGGCAGGGATGATGGCGCTGGAATCTCCACTAATCTTCATTAGTCAATGAATCGTATTAGCGTTTATCATCCAGCCATTCAGCAGTGTTTTTTTCTCCCAACAAATCAGCATTAGCAAGAAATAGCGAGCCAAAAACAATCCAGTGAATAGGTTGGAAAGGGAAGAAGATCCTAATTGGTATCAATGTGTATCATTTTTATGTACTACTCGTGTAATTTGGTTAATTCCCAAGCGGTTTGATGCGGTGCAAGACGTGTTTGTTTGAATCACTACATTCCTATCTCAGCCTTATTAGGATGATGAAAATTGGCAATCAAATCGGACTCATGGGATATGATAGGAATAGGAGCCATCCAGCCAGGGTACCTTATTTGGGAAACCAATTGAGTCCAATCCTCGACCACATGCACATAGGCGATGTCAATCTTCTTGCAGATAACCAGATGCTAGTAAACATTATCAATGGATCAGATCACTCCAATGCTAACAAAACCTTACACTTAGATAGTTCATTACTTCTTGACAGGTTCTAGAACAAGACTTCATAGATCAGAAGAAATCAGAATCAAATGGCTGATTTGCTGGCGTGCAAGACGTGTTTGATGTGGTGCAAGGCGTGTCACTGTACATTCCTATCCCAATCTTATTAGGTCAATCGAATGGACGGTTTCACCTCTTAGTTTCCAAGATATGAAATTTTGATATGAAATCTCTCTCAGAATGCAAAAGTTTCATGGTATCATAGATTACGGTGCTAGCGGGATGAAACCCAATTTCTTTTCTCAATGATTTCACATGGTTTCCAAGTCACCCGCTAGTAGGATGAAACCCAATTTCTTTCTCAATTGGGATTTCACACGGTTTACAAGTCGTTGGAAACCCATCCACCATGGTGAAACATTTTTTTCTTCTCTTTAGAGTTTAAAACAAAAAAAATGAGTTTGTGCTGATGTGACACTCTATTTAATGCGTATGAAATCACTCTAAAATTCGCATTGAGACTGACCTTAGGATGATGAAAAATGGCAATCAAATCGGACTCATGGGATATGATAGGAATACGAGCCATCCAGCCAGGGTAGTTTATTTGGAAAACCAATTGAATCCATAGTTATATCCTTCGGTGTCGCCCCCTGTTTTCATGAGTACTGTATACGTTTAAAAATGGAAACTTCAGACTACATCCATCCCCAAATCATGTAATTATAGATTTGGTCAAAATTTTGAAAATATCATGTAATTATAGATTTGGTCAAAATTTTGAAAATATCATGTAATTATAGATTTGAGTTATCAAAGGTTACAAAATATCAATGACTCTAAATATACAAATTTAAAAATATGTTCTATTACCAAATTTATGATACTTTTTTCTGCCTATTTAATATGAGACTAGTTAAATTTGAGAAAATTTGACTAGTCTTTATTTTAGAATTGTATTTTTCTTAGAACGGAGGGAGTAGTAAATAAAAGCTTTCCAAACTTTGACAGAACCAGCTAGACGTGACCCTGAAGAACTGAAGATGACAACTGGCACGACTGAAATCAATCCTTCGGCCTCAAGCATGGAGTGATGCAACTGAAGCATGCAACTGAAGATGGATTGATGCAACAAACAGTTGCAGGATCTAGGAGTAGGCTGGCATTCAGATGGATCTGCATGCATGGCCGTTGGAAGTATTCACGGTGTGGTCAGCGTAGTTGGAGTTTCCCTTCACTCGCGCATGCAGCCTAAACGAGATAGGAAATCCAGATCTAGTTCAGTTTTTAGGAAAATATATATTAAAAAACCACATACTAGCTGGTGACAATATAGTTGTGGTCATTCAAAAATGTTTTAAAAATTCATATATTCATAGTGCATACAAATATATACTCATATATATGAAAAGTTAGCCTGCAAGCTCAAACTAGAAAAATCCAAACAAGAATGACAAATTTTAGGTGCTGAAATTTTGTCTTCTAGATCTAGCACGTGTGCCCACAATTTGTCATTTTTGAATGGTTTTTCAAAAAACAAGTTTGCATCACAATTTCTACATGTACTATGAATATGACAAATTTTAGATTTTTTTGAACAACCAAAATACATTTTTGAATATTTTTTATGCTGAAAAAATATTGGGTCTACACCATCTCGGCGGAACCATGAAAACCCACTAAAAAAACTTAATTATGGAGTTTTCAAAAAAATCTGGAACTATATATATTCTAAGTGCATTTATAGAACGTGGTTTCCACTTAATATATACCAACTTTCAGCCTGGTATTGATAGGTTAGTTTTGACTTTACTCGTGCCAGTTGAGCATTGTGTAACGATTAACAAACTGAGTAAAAGCTAAGGGTTCGTATGACAGAGCTCCACCTTCGATCCAGATAATCACTCGCAAGTTGGGAGCTAAAGAGAATCACTCCTAACCAGCCAAACGCTAAAAAAATACCAAGTGACCTTTAAGCTTGCTGTACCATACATCCAAATAAAAAATTGGGTACGACGGTGAAAGCACAGCAAATACTGTTCTGCAGTACGCTATCTGTCAAGTTCTGTCATTAGCTATGTATAATATCTTCAGTATCCGAAAGTTAAAATGGAGATATACTTTATATATACCAAATAAAAGAGAACAAAATGCTAATGATTGAGTTTATCCTATGCATATATGTGCCCAAGTGGCAAGGTATCATTTGGTGGTTGGTGCTCAATGATATGCCAACTCAGCGCAGGACCTGCTTCTATTTCTCTGCCATGCATGCATGTTTATGTTGCCTGTCTCCGGCCCAGATGTAAGCATGTTTGCGCTGGCAAACACTCTATTGATTAAACACTGATTCATGCACTCCACCAACTAAAAATCTCAAGATCTCTTTCCCTGCAAAAACTTCTCAGTTGTCATTTCACATAAATAATTGATTAGTAGTTCAGAAAGAAAAACAACTCTTTATGCATGAATCCAAGGGATGAATCCAAGGCACAAGGCGTTGAAACTGTGTCTTTTTGCCAGTATGAAACATTGAAACTTAGTTAATCTTCCTAGTAGTATTATAAACAGGCACCAAGGCATATGCATGTGGGCAGGGATAGCAACCTGATGCTTTGTCTTGTTATATTAGCAGTACAAGGAGTAACGGGCAAGGGTTTAGAATAACCTGACACGATACTAGAGGTCAAGCGGTAGCAAACATGGTCAAACAAACACTAATGATCGACGCGTATTATATAGGAAATAGGAGTACACTACTACTAGACGATAATGCACAGAATTGAGTGTCTCACTCATCATAGTGTTCCCCATCAGCTTGTTTAAACAATGTATATGTCACGAGCCGCGATGAGACAGCCTAACACGCGAGTTCTTCTTTAATCTGTTT
>JADLZK010009961.1:0-136509 GCA_015847255.1 Hyparrhenia diplandra
CTCCCGCCCGACACGGACGACATCGTGCACCGACGCCTCCCCTCTGCCGTTGCCCGGTCGAGAAAGGACCAAGCCGAGCCCCGAGTGACTTGCGTTCCAGTCCAGATCCGCCTAAGGGCTCGTTCGGTTGTTGTAGGAATCAATCCAGGCAGGAACAGTTCCTGGACAGGAACCAGTGGATCCAGCTGGGTACACTCATTCCATATCTGTTTGAATCAATCCCTGTTTCGTTCCTGGTATTGTCAAAACACTGTCCGACGCCTCCCTTTTGGTGCAGTCCAGCTGCACTACAGGCAGGGAGAAAAACACTACAAGCAGTACATGCAAATACTGCTGCTGAGTACATGGATTTGAACAATTTGCAGTCAGGACCAGTCAGACCAGACCAGTCAGCACCCATTGTTTAGTTCCCACAACAATTCTGCAGATATCACATAGCAAATATCATAGAGATCATCAAAACAATCAAACAAGCAGTCGCCTACAAATACCACCTGGTTGCCAAAACTCATGAGAACTACAAAGTGCATGCTCAATACTGACAAAAGAAGAGATCACAGTCGCCTACATATTTGTTCATACATAAGTTAACAGCAAGTGCGCCTTATAACTACAGATGATCCAAGATCAAGGAAAATAAAAATGAATCTCACAGGCCCTTTGCACTCTCACAGAAGACAGATTGATGGATCTCAGAAACCTTTTCCTCAAATTGATAGTTGTCCACAAAGGTTCCAGCAACTGCAGAAACATATAGACATGGAAATTAAATAGCATTCGCATTAGTCCTATTCATAGAACACTATGGAACATACGCTAGCAGCAAGGTTGTTAAATTCTACCAGAAGTAGGTACGGGATGGATTAAACCCTTTGAATCAATGCAGACATTTGGTACGGATGGATTACAAGTAACAAAGAGAAGAACATGGTAAAATGAATAAAATCTGTAACATATGTGATCTGCAAACCAATGAGATGGCTTTCAAAGTACAGTACAGTATATTGCATTACAGTCTCAACAAGGTTCAGGCGCTAGCTCTATTGCATTTCAGTGAATAAATTCCAATCACATACTATAAAATAGCTCTAGCTCCTAGCTGCATGCATCAATACTCCTGAGACAAAGAAAAAAATATGCTCACTATACAGAACTAGTGCTCACATGATGACTCATATTATTCTAATGATTATTGGAGCCTACAGAGTATCTCACTAATCTGTTATGTATTCAGTGGGCAATAATGCTACGAAACTTTTGAATCCTACAAAACTGTTTAGTAGTGAATTCTGTTATGTATTCAGTGGGCAATAATGCAATAGTATGTAGAGTATATCATATCACATCTTATAATCTAACTATCACCAGTTAATCCAGAAATTTGCATGTTGTTTCTTCCATTTACCTACTGCAATACAATACAGTCTTTGCGAGTTTCATACGGGAGACATGCAGCCGGTGCCAGTTTCACAAGAAGACATGCAGTCGGTGGACTATATTTAGAATCAGGCATTCGACAGGTTCACACAACAGGTAACTGAAAGGAGATATGCAGACAGTGGACTATGTTTAGAATGAGGCGTTTGAAACATTCACACAAGGAGACATGCAGGCATTTGACAAGTTCACACAACCAAGCATTTGACAAGTTCACATGATACGGCTGTTTACTAAAAAGAAAAAATTCAGTCATCAATGACTGACTGAACGTGAAGATAAGCAACAACTCTAGATGGACTGGAAACATTGTATTGAACACTGAAGAAAATCAACCATAACTGACTGACTGACTGAACACCGAAGAAAAGCAGCCATCTATTCTATTGACTGAACACAAAAATTCGCATCCATTCTACATTGATTGACTGAACACATGCAGCCATCTATTCTATTGAAACAGAAACATATGAAGGTAATCTTTCTGCATTTCAGAGCTAGAATCCCACAAGTCAGCATCGAGAGGAGGAGAACTGGGGAGGCTTGGGATTCCTAAGGAACCGTGGCGCCGTATCGGACATCGCGAAACGACACAAGTCAGCCTCCACCGCCGTCTCTCCAGGCCGGTGAGAAGGGCGAGTAAGATCGAGGTGCCGGTGCCATGAACCCTACCAAGAACCCTAGCGCCGGGGAGAGGAGGGAAAGGAGGCGACACGTTACCGGCGAGAAGGCAGTGCAGAGCGTGGACGCCGCATAAGAGGAGGTCGCCGTCACCGCCGGGCCGCCGCGCCGTCCCCTCGCGCTGCAAGCCACGCCGTGTCCTCGCGCCGCCCTCACGCCACGGCCTCGCGTCGCCCGCACGCGAGAGGATCGGATCCTGAGGGTCGGAGGTCAGGATCGCATCCGGGCCGGAATGAGTAGGAACGAGGCCGAACCATGTCTGTTTCCATTCCGAGTGATCTAAAACGAACGACCATTCCGGCCCAGGCCTGGTTGCAAACCGGGCCACTTCGTTCCGGCCAGAACCGAGGCCGTTCCAGGCCCAACTGAACGAGGCCTAAAGCCGCTCCTCTCTCGCTCGCTCGCTACCAACTAATGAGCAATTTTAGTTATTATTTATGTGATGTAAAACAAGAATATCGTTCCTGCAAACAAAAATTGCGCCATAGCTACCAATTTTTGACAGTTCAAAAAATCTCGATAGAAAAAATGCAAAAACTCAGATTGTTCCTGCAAACAAATGGGTTTTTAAAGTGAAAAAGGATCCAGCGGGGAAGGTTGTCAAGTATAAGGCGAGACATGGAGTGGACATCGATGAAGTTTTCGATCCCGTTGCCAGAATTGAAACAGTGAGGGTGTTGTTGGCGCTTGTAGCTCAGTGTGGATGGGAAGTACACCATATGGATGTCAAATCGGCATTCCTGAATGGCGACTTAACTGAAACAATCTAGGTGCAACAGCCTCCAGGGTTTAGTCTGGACAATAGAAGGAAGGTGTTGAAGTTGAAAAAGGCACTCTATGGTCTAAAGCAGGCACCAAGGGCCTAGAACTCGAAGCTTGACAAAGCACTGATTGCTCTTGGTTTTGAGAAGAGCAAGCTTGAGCATGCTATGTATAAGAAGAGCAACAATCAATCTCTCTTGCTCGTCGGGGTTTATGTCGATGACTTGATCATCTCCGGTCCTAATTTGAATGATATAAAGAGATTCAAGCAGGAGATGAAGAAAAAGTTCAAAATGAGCGATCTTGGTTTCTTTGAGTTACTATCCGGGTATTGAAGTAAGGCAAGGAAACCGTGGGATCACCTTGTGTCAGAGTGGTTACACGGCCAAGATCTTGGAGTCCGTGGGCATGGCAGGTTGCAACCCTTGTGCTACACCCATGGAGGCTCGGTTAAAGCTTGGCAAGAAGAATGAGGGAGAAGTTGTGAATGCTACAACATACCGAAGCATCATAGGGAGCTTGAGGTACCTTGTTAACACCCGGATCGGACATAGCATTTGCGGTGAGTATTGTGACTTGTGAGTAGGCACATGGAGGCTCCGGGTAAACAGCATTGGGCTACAGTCAAACATATACTTGGGAGACCATTAAACTAGCCTTCCACCGGCGCCGGAATATGCATGGACCTTAGAATCATGGAGAACCTAAGTGCGAGACATGGTTAGTGAAAGGTTGTGTATATCTCGTGAAGGATGTTAGGTCTATCGGTGTTAAAATTGTTTGAAATTTTTTGTGCTCATATACACCCAAAATATGATCCGCAAAATCTTAGGTTTTTTTCATGATTATTTGAATTCTTGCATTTTTCTCGCGTGCGAAAACAAACCATGGCGAGTTTGGTATGGAAAACAACGAGGATTTTGCACCCACCTCCCCAAAACATCGTCTCCTAGGGCACAAGAGACCTTCTCACAAAGTTTGGCACCGTTTGGATCTTTTTGGAGGTGGACTCAATTCAACTTATAATTAGGGAGAACTTCGCGGAAATTAAGTCGATTAAAGCTGGAAAAAATACCAAATCAATTCAAAAATTCTCAAACTTGGCGGTTCCTACACACACGAGGGGCATGTGAAAGCGTGGGAAAAAGTTTGAGGCCAAAACCTAGCTTGGAATATCATGGAATACACAAATGTGTTTATAAAGAAAGCGTATTTTGAATAAGAAAACCAAAACTACGAACTCAAGTTCTGAAAGCGTAATTCTATATTACGCTAACGATGTTGGTCATAATATAATAAAATCTCGGGGTCCTTTTGTGCAAAAGTGATGTTGCCTAATAAAAAAAAGATTTAGTCGGTTGTGTATTCCTTAGGGACTAAAAAGCTGCCGATTTTAGGCTTGGGCTGGACCCAACCCAAAACCTTTCATCAGTCCTACTCTCAAACCGGGATTAAAAACTTGAGAGTTCAAACCGGGATTAAATGTCTTATTTTTAGTCGGGTTGTTGGCTAGAAGCGGGACTAAAGGTTTACTCGGATGAGAACTTGCCTCGGACATTGTTCCTCCAAGAGCTTTACTCCCGGTTGGTAGTATCAACTGGGACTAATAGGAACTTTAATCCCAGTTCAAAATGAGAAGCTACTTTGTAGTGTAAAAGCGCATCGGGACAAAACAACGTTTTTTTCTAGTAGTGGGCTATTCCCATCTGAAGTTTGCCCCTGATTAAGGACTATCTTTGGATTTTTGCTTAAATTAACAGGTTCTGCAGTAGGTTTCCCAACCACCAACTCATTCTAAGCTCTTGTCAAAAAAAAAAAAAAAACTCATTCTAAGCTGCAATACCTTGTTCTTGCATGGGATCACCCTTTTTTCTTTTCTTTTCCATTTTCTTCCTCTTCGTCTTTTTCTTTGTCTTCGTCCAAGCTGCAGGCTCACCATCAGATACTTCTTGTCCTACACGGAACTGTATAATCCCCAATCACAATATGGGAATATAAGTGTGGGATCTAGCACGGCTTCCTTCAACCTTGCACGACCAAATTTTTTATGTAAATTTCATATGTCTACTGTTCTGGAAACACCTAAAATGGAAATAATAGGAAATTCCCGAAACTCTGATGGTAGACCCGATTTTTTTTTTTTTTTTTGGAAAAGGTAGACCCCGAAATTGAACCCAAACTTTATCTATTTCATATCAGTATACATCATTCTCCACACCTTTCTCGAAACAAATTTTACATTTTATAGTCTTTGTGTTCATAGGTCTCCAGTTGACTGCCCATTCCAAAAGCTCTAAGGCTATCTCCAATAGCATAAAGATACTCATCCATGGTTTGGATGGGTGTACAATAAAAGATCCAACACCCATAGTTCAGGCCTCTCCAACAGCTGCCATTGCGAGGAGGATGCATATGGCGGACACTTTTTCATATAGTAGCCTGATCTTTTTCAAAATCAAAGAAGCCCATATCTAGGAATACCTTGTCTCTGGTGCTTTTACATCATAAACCTTTGAGAGTGAAACAAAATTACGTAGTCGCCCTTCTTCTTCTGGATCGGACATAGAACATTGCGCGAGAAACATGCGGCGGGCCTTGGCCGCCGACAACCTCGCAGCTTCTTGCCACCGTCCAGCGGGCTCTCTTGCCGTGTCGGCCGTCCGTTTCCTTGCCCGGCGAGCCGCTTGGCCGGGGCCTCGCTGCGCCCGGCTCCTCACCGGCGGCTCCCCATCGCGCCCTGGTCCCCCTTGCCGCGCCACCGGCGGCACGAGCCTCGCTGACCCGCGCCAGCGGCTCCAGCTCCCCGACGGTACTGCACGCCTGCGTCGGGTCGCTCTCCCGGGCGGTTGAGGACCAGACGCGCGGGGCACTTTTCACCGGTTGAGGCACATAGCTTCTAGGTGTGAGCATGTGGCTGCCGTCGTTGGTGGAAATACCTCGCCGTTGTCGTCGGCTCCACCCTACCGCCTCCCCACGGGCCCCCAATACGGGCGCAAGAGATTTGCGTGGTGGTGACGGACAAAAGCGCATCTTTGCGCTTCTGGGTTCACCCCGTAGGCGGGGGATGGACCACTCGTTTGCATCTACTGTTAGAGGATGATTTTAGTACCCAAAACAACGTGAAGTACCTTGATTTGAATTTGGCTACTCGTTGGAGACGACCTAAGAGCAACTCGGTGGGGGCCTCTACATGGATCCGTACCCTAAATTTTAGGGGTTTTGATAAAAGACAACTCAATGGAGCCCCTATATGGGCCCTTATTTTTACATGGTTCCTCAAATTTTTGATCATAACGCCCCACATGCGGGAGCCCCTAAATTGTGGGCCCCACACCACTTTTTTTTTTTCCGTGCCGAATGCACGCACCGGTCGCGCTCCTTGCCAAACCGCGCCGCCGCCGCCGCCTCCCAGCGCCGCCACGCCAAGCCGCCCACCTCCCTCGCCAACCCACCCCAGCGGTATGGCGGAGATCGGGCCGAATCCGCCATGGCCCGACCGGACGCCGCCGAGCTTCGGCGTGGCGGGGGCTTCACCGTCCTCTTGGTCTACTTCATATACGTGCACAGTGCGCTAGGTAGCGAGAGGATGGAACCCTAGCCCGTTGCGCGGCTTGGGGCTCGAGCTCGCCCATAGCGGCAACTGCGCCCGCCCGTGCGCTGCGTCGCCCGCGCCGCCATGGCTGCCACCCGCGGGAAGCTTGTCGTCGGTCTTTTCTTGCACGCCTTTTCTTCATGATTTCGTGTTCTAGGAGACCGATTCCCATGGCGTCGTCACGGCGTGCGTGGCGTGCCACAGGCCTTCCTCGCGGACGAAGGCGGCAGGTGTGGAGAGGTGCGAGGCGAGGAGGAATGGGAGGTCGGTGAGGAGCGGATCTTTGGTGGTGGCGAGGCGACATTGTGCCATTTGTTGCTGCTTTGTGGTGGCGGCGGGCTTCTTGGCGCCCTTCTTGGACACGGAGTTGCTCGGGGATCACTTGATGGGGAGGGGCGATGATGCCGGCGTCGCGGAGGATCGTGTCTCGGTGGGAGCCGGGCGTCGTGCAAGGAGTCCAACTCGTCGATTTGAAGCTGGGGCGCTGCAAAAGCGCGAGGCGGTACCGGCGAAGCTGTGGATGGCGACGCGGTGGCGGCGGGGGGGGAGGAGGGCGACACCTCTGCCCGCGATTCGTCGGTGTGTGAAGCGGCCGGCAGAAGCCTCCGGCGAGTCGGTGGCCTTCAGGTCTAACAACAGCGGCGCCCGGCCGGATGACTCGAGAGAAGGAGAGCAGCGGCGTGCAAAGCTCAGCCAGCCCGCCCGCCTCTCTGAGCGGAGATCGCACCCGCCGCGGCGAGGATGTCGAGATGGAGGAGGCCTCAGCTGCCCGCCCGTGCGCTGCTTGAACCCCAACCATGTTTGGGGGCTTTAATCTGACCAAGCCCACTAGAGTTGGGAGAGAATTTGGATCCTCAAATTCTACAAATTGGCACCTAAATTAGAAAAAAGGTGCTTATTTTTTAGGGGGTTGCCTGGAGATGCTCTAATAATAGGTATATTTATTAGATATAGATTTGTGATGGAACCGACATACGTTGACACTTGATAATGCGATGCTATGCATGCATATCCCCAATCCGCTTCTCACGAACCGAACCCCGATCGATCTCTCGATCTGATGGAGTTTTCAGCTGAGATGAAGCGGCGCAAGATTGAAACCCCAACCAACGACCCTAGGGATCCCTCCTCGTCGCCGGCAGCCTCCGCCGACCCACGCTCGGTAATACTAAACTGCTACGGCTGCGGCGCCGCGGGGACGTCGACGGCGACCGCGTCATCGCCCTCGCAGACAGGGGCGGGCCTACTATGTATTCAAGGGTATTCAGTTGAATACCCAAAATTTTTGACAAAAAATTTTATATACATAATATATAACATATGTATATACATGAGAAATAGAAAAATAACAGCAAGTGAAAGAAATAACAGGCCTGAATCGAATTTTGGGCTGGCTCACTTCCGTTCTTGCTTTTCTCACCTCAAGGCCCAACTCCCTCAATGTTAATGGCCCATTGTTGGCCTAAGCCTAACCAGCAGCAGCACGTCTGCCTCTCTGTCTCCTCCCGGCTCCCCGTGCGGCGCGTGCGACTGCGATCTGCGTCTGCGAGTCTGCGACGGCGGCGGCGCGGCGCAGGGCGGCAAGCCGGCAAGTCCAGCCAATTCATTTGCTGCTTTTAATGCTGAGAACTTGATTAAGCTTGCTAAGTTCTATCCACATGACTTTGAATTTGAAGAAATGAACCAACTTCCTTTTCAACTGAACCGATATATCAATGATGTGAGAAATGATGACAATTTCAAAAGTTTGAGAAGTATAGCAGAATTATCTATGATGCTAGTTAAACAAGGAAAGGTTGCCCGGTATGATATTGTTTACAAACTTCTCAAATTGGTGCTAGTTCTCCCTGTTGCAACTGCTGGTGTTGAGAGGATCTTTTCTATCATGAACTTTATCAAAAACAAGCTTAGAAGCAAGATGGGGCAGCAATATTTGAATGGATGCCTGGTCACATTCATTGAAAGGGAATTCTTCTTGCAAGCAAAGGATCAAGACATCATCACTTATTTTCAAAAAATTAAGGATCGAAAAGTTAACCTCTAGGCTGTAATTTGTAAGCTTTCTTCCATTTTGTTGTTTTATCCTCTATTTATTTCGATTATTGCAACTTTGATATGTTGATCAAAAGTGAACCTCTATTTATTTATAGTCACTGTTATGATTGTGGTACTTAATTTTGTGCTGAGTCTGTACTTTAGGTTGCCAAAATTTTTTTTTTTCACCCTTTCACAATTTTGAATACCCAATTTCAAAATCCACTGGGCCGCCCCTGCTCGCGAAACCGTAGCGAGTCCTGCACCTCCACGGGCCGACACTTCCGCGTCTCCATGGGCATCGCGCCGCCGCCCGGCGTGGTCCTACCTCTACCACGACATGGTCGACGGCGCGCGCCTGCTGCCGTCGAGAATGGCGGCGGCACCGAGGGGTTCTCAAAGTAGTCGCGGCCCGCGGCTCTCTGTCCTCTTCCTGATCTCGACGACGGACGACGGAGCCGACTACTTCGTGTACACGGCAGGTGCAGGCGGCGCCGGTGCCTCCCAGCTGTCCCGGTCCCGGCCGCCGCGGCTGACTCTGCTCCCCAAAAACCATATCCCTTACCTGCGCCGCCGATTGAATCCGTTTGGCAACAGCGTACGCGGATTGAATCTGTGTGACACCGGTCTCTTGCGACGCGGCGTGGACGAGATCCTGGTGGCCCAGCTCGAGGTGCCGTTCGGGGAGCCACGCGACACGGCGGAGCTCTGCGTGCTGCATGTAGGAGGTGGCAATGGCGGCGGCGGCTGGGGCTCAAGAAGGCTGTGCCGATCGTCCAAGAGCATGGCGCCGCCAAAGTCCACGTGCTGCGGGATTGGTGGCTGCCCGTCGCGGTCATCCCGTCGGAGGCCGGTACCTGTGCTGGCTCAACTACGTCACCGGCTTCCTCGTCTGCGACATGGCGGCGGACAAGGTGAGCCCTCCCAAGCTACGGTACGTCCGGCTGCCGGCTGACCTCGTCGGGGACCACGACGACGACAAGGAATACAACGACTTCCCGCCTAGCATGAAGTGTTCCCGGAACATGTGCGCCGCCGGCACCGGCGCGGTGAGGCTCGTGAGCGTCGACTACCGCTGCTGCTGCGGTGGCCGTGTCCCTGGCTGGAGCGCGTGCAAGCGATCGCGCTTCGCCTTCACGGTGACCACGTGGACGCTGAATCTGAGGACGGCGACGGAGGGACGGTGATGACGTGGGTTCAAGACGGAGTGATGGATTGCGATGAGCTCTGGGCGCTGCCGGAGTACGGGAGCCTCCCGCGCGTGCCCCTGGAGTACCCTGTCGTGAGCTCCGACGACCCTGACGTCGTGTGCTTTAGGCTCGAAGCGATTACGGTGGCTACCGCGAGGACAGGGAAGCAATGGTTGCTCAAGATCGACTTGAGGAGGAAGAAGGTGCTGTCCGTTCTCCCCACCACTATACCCCTTTGGAAAAAAGACACTGATAATATCCAGGCAAAATTCCATTACTAGCTATAATTCTGAACATGATGTGGTACAAAACTGGAAATTCATTACTATAAACATGCTGTGGTAGAAAACTACAAATTTGTTTGTGTTCCAGAGATAAAAAATGAAGTGAACAATCTCAGGTGCTTTGGTCTCATGGATCATATTATTTCAGCAATTCATGAACAATTGTGTTATTATTTTTGTGTTGTAAACCAAGTATATATATCATTACTGGAAACGAAAATTGGGCTATATATAGCTACCAATTTTGTGACAGTTCAAAAAGTCTCGATAGATGTGAAAAAAATATCGGTCGAAAATCCGAAATTTCTGAAATTTCCGTTTACCGGCGGGTCCGATATTTTTCATTTATCACCGAAATTTTTAAAATTTTATAATCTGTCCATACAAATAGACCCCAAAGCCCACCCAATTAATCTATGGTTCATTTTCTCTCCTCTTCTCTTCTAGGTTCAAGTTGCCACCGTCGTAACACACTCGCATGCTCCATCTGTGTCGTTGTCTTGCTTATTGAATAGACAATTGATAATATATGTTTTATTTAGTTTTTGTGTTAAATGGTTCAGAAATGATCTCTGTGTTTTGCTGAATAAAATGAGTTATTTTTTGTCTAAATTTTGTCCGAAATTTTATTTCTATCGACGATAAAATTCCGATATATCCGATATTCCTGTTTATCCGATAGAAAAATGCAAAAAGTCAGAGAACATTGAATGTTTTTGTTGGTGCCTAACAATACATCATGCCAGGCTAAAAAAAGAAGAAGTTGGTCACTGCCGTGAAGCCCGCTGAGATCTACTGATCTGCTTCATCCTGCACTGCCCGCATAGACTGGAACACGGAATGCGCCGATCGAGTTGTCAAAGACCCATGCATTTCTTTCCTTCCACACCATCCATGAGACGAGCAAGAGCATAGAGTCGAAACCCCTCCACAGGCCACCAGGCAGGGGAGTCCCTCGACTCGAACCACCACAAAGTTAGCGATGCGTCCTGACTGGGAACTAGAGCACCTTAGCCACCAGGATTCGAGGAAGTAGCAGGCATGCCCAAAGACCCCTCGTGTACACACATCCCGATAGAAGTTGATCCACGGTCTCGTCCTCCTGATCACAAAGCTGAGGCAAGAAATCAATAATCTTTGGTTTAGTTGTTCCCAAAGGAAGGCCTATGTAGGTAAAGGGGGAGAGACCCCTTGGGTAACCAAAAGTCCTAGCAAGCAGATCAAGTCTTTCATCTGACATATTAATAGGCAACATGGAACTTTTATCATAGTTCACCTTTAATGCAGTACATTCAGAGAAGTTGTTCAAAACTGTTTTTTAAAAGAAGAGTTGCCTAGGGTCACCTTCGATAATGATCAAGGTGTCATCAACATACTGGACTATGGGGAAACTGCCTTTAGACTAAATAGGAATTGGTAGCTTGAGAAGACCCATATCTTTGGCTTTATTAATTAACACTCTTGCAAAAAGTCAGTTGCTAGGACAAAGCGTAAAGGCGAGAGGGACACCTCTTTTACAATGAAATGTTTTCCCTAGGACACCATTAAGCAGGATAGAGGAGATACCAAGTCAAAAATAGCTTTTATCCGGGAGGTCCATTTTGCCCAAAACCATGAGCTTGCTTTATCGAAATCATGGCCAAAGCTTTTTCAAAGTCAAGATTCATAATTACCACTTCTTTCTTTGACTGATGATAGAGGTGAATATACTCAAAATCCCATGCTAGACAATCTTGAATAGTTCTTGATTTGATAAACCCATACTGATTTCTATGAATAAGAGGAATGATTGAATTTTGCGATCTGTTAGCAAGGAGTTTCGATCGGGAGCCTGTGGCCTCAAGCAAACAATTTCAAATTTGCTAGAATGTATTTGAGGGCTTAAATTTACGTGCTCCTACTGGAGTAGAAGGAAAAACAGGGCCCTCAAAAGTGGGGGAGCACCCAAAAGATGCTGGAGTTCTCTTAAAGGCGAACCTCTTAAGAGGCCCATCTCCACTAAAGTGGACAAGTCTCATCGTTAAACCCTAGGCCAAACTCTTGGTTAATGACAGCGCCCTGGCCCCACTCATCCATCAAGACTGCTTAAGAGTAATGTAGTCCAGGAGCCTCTTTATATCATTCCTTATATTGTTAGAAATAAAGATTTTGGTGAAAAATGTCCTTAAACAGGTTCTTTAATTAGATCTCTAAATAATACCATCCTCTGTTTCTGATTTTTTGCTAGCAAAAGATGGAGAGGCAGAGAGGGGTTTACTTTCAAGATAGCGCACAAGGTATAGTGAAACAGTTTTGGGTGGAAAAAATATAGAGAACATATTTTATTAAACTAGGTTTCTCAATGATAATTTAGAGAGTGAGTTATAGAACAACTCATGGAGATGCTCTAATGATAGATGGCCATCCTGATATGATTGCTAACTAGGAAGATTCGATGGTAAGCAGGCCAGGATGTTCCAAACCTGGTTTATTGTCGGTTACCTTGTCGCACGCATGATGTTGGAGGATTGCCCATCAACACTGTTGGTGATCTCCATCCATGGACTGGCCTATGAGGTTGACCATAGTGCGGTCGACATCAAGATAGTTGTTTCTGTTATAAAACGCGTCGTCAGCGGTTAGGACCTTCCCCTCTCCGTCTCTCATGATCACGTAGTAGATGAAAGAAGTAGAACAAGTAGACACAAGATAGGGAGACTATTCTTTATTCATCTGAATATTGGCAATTACAACATAGATCTCCCACGTATATATAGTCTGTCAAGGCCTAAGAGTTTCGGTAAGAGCCCACATACAAACGGACTAGGATTAGGATTCCTCCTTCTCCTTTCCTTCTAGGACAGAGTCCTTGTGTTTTACAACACTCCCCCTTGGCGATTACCACGATATGCATATGCCTCATCAAAAACTCCATCCGAAAAGCTTCGGTGGGAAAACGGTTCTTGGAGAAAAGAGTACATCACATTAGTTAATTGCATTGCACATGTTATCTCATTAAAAACCTTGTGTGAGAAACCTTCAAGTAAAAACTCACGTAGGGAAAAAAGAGTACAACATTTAACCTTCTTGGTCATATATTCTTCGGGATATTCTATTCTTCATGAATAGATATTGATCTTCATAATCTATGCATGAACCCGGTGTTTTAGCAAATATGATCTACTTGATCTTTGTAATTCTAGTGGTTTACCTTAAAAGGTAGATTCGGTAAAAATATGCTCCCCTTCATAAAGCCAAACTTTTGAACTTCATTGTTCAAACCACACTTTTCATAAATGTGTGCAAACTAATGGTATGCAATACCATAATACTATGTCTTTCTAAAGTTGGCTCATAATTCTTCTTTGAATTATATAGGAGCAATATGCTTAATGCATAATGACCACCAATTAGCTGTGCAAAACAAATAAATATTATCCTTGAGAGAAATAGATCCTTTCAGAGGTATGGGGGTAAATAAATTAATATTCAATATCTTCAAGGCGAGTGTATCAAACTTATACTAGAGTTTGAATACTTATAATTAATCCTTAGTGGATTTTCAAACTATATTCTATAAATCTTTGAGATTTTGATTGTACAAATTCAGCCTTGCATTTGGCATTTAGGGGATAATTCAATTGCCAAAACCACCATTATTCTCATACCTTACGTGGTATTCTTAGAGGATATCATTAACTTAATGCTAGATTTTCATACACTTTCTAAGTGTTTTGATGACACCTTCACGGTATTTAAGACTCCTCATTTTCTTTCTCTCAGGTCTATATTCACTTCGAGGGATGAATGGTGTTTATTCAAAAATTATTTGGTAAATCCTTCATGGATTAATTCCTTCAAGGATGTACATACATTCTTAGAAAATTAATAATTCTCTTCTATGAGATACATTCTCTCTTGCATGAGAGATGAGTGATATACACAATACATTAATTTATTCATTACAAAATCAATCAATGATTGTAATCCTTCTAGGACATGCTCTTCTTGAGACTTGAATATTCATTCGAGAATATATATACCTTAGACTTTAATACTCGGTATGAGATTTCTACAAGTTGCGATTTATATTCTTCGGGAATTATATGGATTTTTATAATCCACTTATTAAGCTTGCATATTCAATTTTTATTTGTTTCATTTGCGGAGATATAGCGAGAACATTCATTTTTTCTTAATAGGAGATTCAATCTCAATTGCATTCTTCATTGACCCAATATAATCGCTTCTGAGGCGATTTTGCCATGGATTTTGTTTCGGATGCGGATTCCCATAAGAGAAACATTTGCAATTAAAAGAGGTAGTTTGTCGACAATTATTTTCTTTCTCCCAATACTCTCACAATGTGAGAATATTCTATCTCTGTCATTTCCCAAACAAGAGATGATATATTGTTCTGCATACCCAACACTAGTGAGGTCTTGGCGCTAATTGTGTTGGATGTCATCTTCATGATAATCCTCTTCACGAGGTGTTTAACCTTCTTTGTGAGGTGTTCTCTTCATGGGAATGGAGGAGGTCCATTTATTTTCTTCTATTTAACGTGTATACGCTAAACTAGAACCCACATGCGTCCCGTAGATTTTAGATTGATAGTATATAACATTTTTACTACTAGTAAACACAACTTCTAGTTCATAACTTCAAGTTACTCCTCTCATTTCAAAAATATCGGCATATGCTGCCCCGAGGATTCAAAAGAGCATTAGTCAAATTATTGTATGACTTGGTGTGTGATACTATTCTGCTTCAAGCTCAAAGGAATATTTTCTCTTAAGATCATTTTCCTTCTATGGAAATAATATTTGCCATTCAAAATATAGGCTCTCTCCCCTAATGCCAATATTAGATCATTAATAGCATACTTCAAAAATATATCCCCTATCATGGGCTTAATTCAAATTCATATATCTCCAACTACAAGTGGAGGCCCATTTATGTATGCTATGATTAAATTTTTATGGGAAATATTCACACACATATTTCAATATGGGGTTATTATTCATTATACGTGAGCTAGAATACCTAAAGTGCATTTAAGAATGTTCAACATTCCTACAAAATCAGGGGATGTTCTCCCCTAATATGCACAAATCATAGTTTAGAAAACTATTTCATTCTCTAGCTTCTTTATTAATTAGCCTAAAAAAATTGATCCAAGTACTCATACAAAAAATGGATCATACACTTCAAATGTATAAAATACGCAACATTTAAATTCACATGGAATCTTCTATAATTTTCTAATTGTCTTTAATGCAAAAATCTCTTGATGCCTTTTCTTCGTGAATCCCAAATCATCATAATTGTATTATCAATATCTTAGAACCACAACTATTCATCCCATTGTTGATGCTCACTAACTCATATTTTTACGCATCAACAATTCATGAAAAAAAGGACTAAAAAGATAAATCAACAATAGAATAGGGCTTTGGACTAATGATTTCCACGAGTTTTGGTAAAGTTGTGATTTGCGGGGACTTAACTTGGGAAAACAACAGAATTGGCGTGTCATCGACGGACCTTAGCGCAATGCAATCAACTCCAAAACAAGTCTAGAAGGCTCCAATTACTCCCGGCGTGAGCGAAACTTAACACCCAAGAAAACATCATCTAGAAGACTCCGGAAGCCCACGGCGCACCGCGGACGAGTGGGCCACACTGCGGGCGGCCGCCTAAATAACAGGCCGGCCGGCCTCCCCCTGCCACATCAGCCCTGCTTCGAGGAAGCTTCCTCCACCGCCTCAGAGGCGCCAATCTAATCCGCTTGTTTAATGTCGGTTTGATCCGATGGTTACGGTGGAATCCGAGTCAACACGTGGCGCCCTCTCCCGACTATATAAGCAGCCCCAGGCTCCCTGTTTCATAATGGATCACGAAGCCTCAAGTCATCATCAAGTAGAAGATCAAGTTGAAGCCAAGGCGAGGAGAAGAGGAGGCGCCACCAAGAGATAGGATAGCTAATTCGTCGCTCTATATATAGATCTAGAGCCTAGTTTAGATAGAAAGTCGAGTTTAGAGAAGAGAGAGTGTGCGCTCCGGTTCTAGATCTGTAAGTCACCATGGATCAATATTATTATTGTTTTCCTACAACTTTATGCTATTCCATTACTATGCATGCAATTATTCTATTTTTACTTTATTCTAGTCATAGCATATTTGATATGATCATTATTCATGATAATTCAACGCGCTTATTAGTAGAGCCCCTAGTATATTACACGTGTGTGTGCTAGGTAGTAGAGAGTATGTAAGCATGGTGCTTAGATATAATTTACTTGCGGATTCACCTTATATGCCGAGGGTAGGTGTGGTAGATCGTAGTGGTGACAGCACTATTGAGTCCTTTGCAATCCATCCCCGTATGTAAGCCTAGTCGATAATGGTTCTTGGGTTAATCTTGTTTAGTTCTTTGATTTTCTTAAGTAATCTTGGGGTGCACATTCTTATTTATGGTTTTGATTTATATATGATCTTATGCTATGCGGTTTAAAACCATTTAATAGAGTCTTTGTATCTTTTGCATAAGAACTGTCCCTTTGTCTTAAATCAATCCTAATCTCACTAGGAATTAGTTTTATGCTATACTCACTACGTGTGTGCCTCTTGCTGTCTCATTTACCTTATTGCTATTTATTATTGGCTTACCTTGTTTAAGTATATCTTTGACTACCAAAATCTCATTAGTCTTCTATCTTTGTCTTTAATCATTTGAACCACCTATCATATCTTCCTTGTGGATACGATATATATTTAAAACCCTCTCGGGTGAAATGCTCCTTTGGACATCCGTAAACTTGCGGATCTATAAATATTTCTCTGTAAGCTAACAAATACCAACACCCATCAAATGGATTAGTCTCCATTGAGCAAAATTTCATAAACTCATTCCCCACGATCTTAGGTTTTGCTTGGCCTAGATCAATCTATTGCTTATGCATATGATGCATCGAAAGCAAATCATTCCTTAGTTCAACGAGAACCATATAGACATAGCATGCTAGCTAGCCAATTTTACTTAGGGAAGCAAAGGTAGCTACTAGCTACTTGCATAGCGGTTATGCTAATATTCATGCAATAATGAAGATAGTTGCAGCTCAACCGGATACACATGGGGTGTAATGTGAAATGTTAGTATTCAGTCTAACATAATAGATAACAACAAAATCTTGAGCTACGAGCTTACATGCAATTAGTGCGGTAGAGAAAGTTAACTTCGGTAGGAAGGGGGACGGGCGAAACTTCAAGTCTCGATACATGCACTTAAAGATCGACTTAGGGCGACTATGCCTATATATTATCCACATCTTTTTTATGCCTTTACCCAAAATTCCTTCCCCTTTTCATGCCATAATTACTTTGCAAGTAGCGATTTGCTTCGTGCATTATCTATGAATAGTCACTTTTAATGCTTCATAGAATCAATCATACTTCTAGTATTCATTAATTATGGCATGAAATTCACATATCAATGTACTATTCGAGTGTACAACAATAGACTTAAGGTAGGATACAACTAGTTCATGAACTAAAAAATATTAAATACTTAGGATTTGGCTAAATCGATCCTTCCAAGATCAATTAATATGCCGGTTTAGTCAATTGTTCATGTGCTTTTAGAAAATTCAGTTTCCCATCTACCTACATGGTAGTGATGCACAAAAGAACTATAACCTTCATGGTTAATTGAGGCTTCTTTGTGGATAAATTAATGCAAAAATATTTTGATAGGCAATTGGCAATTGTTTATATGTGAAACATATAAAACTAATTTATTCCATGAGAAGTTCACACACATTACTTCAAGTAATAAGAACTACAACTAAGAATATAAAGTATTTCATAGTAGTCTTCAAGCTAACAAATTAACCATTAACCACTTAATTCAGCGGGAATTAAAACTTCATGCACCACCATCACTACTATTAATACTTCAGGATATGAATTTAAAAGACAACAAATCTATAAGCACATGATTTAAGATCTTCTTCAAGAGAAACTTTATATGTTCTAATTAAATAATATCCATTTTCGCATGTCAAACTTCTATACTTGTCAAGCGATAGCTTCATGCTTTATATTCAAGAGTTATGATATGCGGTTACACGCCTTCAAGCGAGTGTAACATATGCAAGCCATATATATAAAATTCTTTTTGCAACTTAATATCCTTGTTTATAAAGCTGTCTAAAAATTCTAACTCAATGTCCATGAGTAACTTCTTATGGTAAATTCAAATACTTCAAGTATTACATTACTCTTTGATATTCTATACACAAGAGATACTTATTCAAGAATGTAGATCGATATAATCTTATTTACCATCTTGTCTTCTAGACATTTACAAAGCTTCGAGCTATTGTTTATAGAGCAGCATTAAACATAGAAGCTTCAAAATTTTGACTTTCAATGCAATATAATATTCTATAATCATAATTTGGGATTTTACTCATGCAATGAGTCCCACAATGCATTTGTTACTTCTATCGGCCATGTACTCATTCTAGAGAGTAATTCAGAAATATATATACTTGAGTTTACTACACTTCAATGGTAGCAAAATATCCTACATGGATTTAATAATGACCGTAACAAATACTTTTACTTTCAGAGTGTTCGAGGATATTGCTACTTCTTTTAAAGCATGCATATTAACATAACTTGGATCATGTGCATATAAGTTTACTACATGTAAGCGAGTAGCAAGGTGCAAAAGATAGTGGCTGGTTTCTCAAAATATTCTTAGGAGCATCCTAGCATTTTTCAAGGGATTATGGTATATGCAAATCTTCAGAATTTATACCAAGCATTCATTCAACCCCAAAAATCCTATGCTAGGAAAACACAAATATGAGCCTCTCAATGGTGATAAGTCTAAGGTCTTCAAGATTTAGAGAGCTCATAAACCTTTACCATGTTTCTAGAATTGTTCAAAACTTTACATGGTATATAATTCATAATGTGTGATATATATAAATAAATGCATTCAAAAGAGCATAAAAAATATCAACACAGTGCTATATATACGTAAACAATAGATAAGCATGCAAAAGTTTCCAACAGAAGGCGGATTCGTTTTCTGTTTTTTTTCTTTACTATGCACTTCCAGTGAAGCGTATACTGTTCATGTATACATGTACAGAAAAAATATGCACTTCGTGTACACCATGTGATACGCCCGTATGAGTAGCTGCTAGCTGCTTTTGATCGATGTAGTACAAATAGATGATCAAAAAGTGATCAATTTACCATATATACTACTCCATGCTAGATAATGTAATTTTACTATAGCTGCATGCCGCTTTTCTGTATTGCAAGTTTGCAACACGCTTCAGGGCTGTAATGCATATTTTGCTGACCAACACGAACGAGTATATAGGCTGCGAGCCGCGTCTGGTGTCCACATAAAAGTGGTGTTCGTGCCGGATTGCGCGATGCTGTGCTGAGTCATGGCAACTAGCTTGGCAAGTCGGTCTTAGTGGTGGCTTCAAGCCGACCATCCGGGCTACGCTGCAAGGTAGCGGTTGCTCGGCGCACAGGTGTGCAGAGATGAAATAGCACACGGACAACAGATGATTATAGTTCGACAACAACATGTAGGCCGTAGCTGGCGACAAAGAACGAGATTGGGCACAATCGATTTTGTCCTCTAGGGTCTAGGCCCGTGGCCTCGGGCCGGTGACGACTTGCGGTCACCATAAGCGGACGGCTGCTAGCCAAAACGCGCACAGTGCAGATCCGCCTGGAGGTGTTTCAGGATAATTAAGCTTGATGCTATGCAAAGGCCATGATCAATAAGGTAGCTTCAGGCCTAATGCGTTCGTGCATAATACGACGGAATCATGGTTTCCTGAATTGTGCCTTTTCTGTTCCTTTATTCAAGCCAAGTTGATGGTGACGTACAAGTCCCATTAGGTACCCATGAATGTGTATATAAAACCATGCAGTGTACAATAGTACAATACAAGATAAAATAATAGTTCAGCTCGACGGCTTGGGACTTATGCGATCTGCAGGATGCAAAACTTTCGTACCTCTGGATCTTGAATTCAAGGAGAAGCGAAGGCTGTCGCATAAGACAGTTCGGCTAGGCCGTGGGGACCTGCGGCGTGGCGATGAGTCGATGCGGTGCAGATTCGTAGCGAGGCAGAGGTAGCAGATCCGTTCGCTAACAACGTCGGGGATGTCGGCGTCGTCGTCGAAGTGGTTGCGTCAGGGCGTCGGCATGAGCAACAATGTCGAAGATCGGCAGCGGCTTCAATGGCGATGTCGACGAAGAGCTTGTCGTGCCGATAAGCTGTTGGTATTTCTAACGTTACTAACTAGAAACAGATATAAACCTATCACTAGCAATGGCGTCAAAAATAAATATCGAGATGTTGCTTCGAGATAAAACTAAAAGAAATAATTCATTGCAGTTCATAGCATATCCGAAAAGGTTGTCATCCCTATAGTTAAACTACTAATATGCAAAGAATAAAATATTCGTACTATGCCTTGATAAACTTCTCAATAAGTGAATAAATAAAGCTGGGTATCCCAAGTTTACGGATATGAATATACCATTGTAGCATTTTAACGAGGGAGTAAGAACCGGGTATTGAATTTATATTCTACCACGGGGAAAGAAGTCTACTATCATGAATTAACTATGCATGTGTGTACTAAACATCTTAATCATCTCTCGTAGGCAAAGCTTAAGTATTAAATCTATCAATTATATAAACAGGGATCAAAGTTCACAATAAAGATAATGATAAAAGTTACGATAAATAGATTCAACCAAGTCATATCCGGTGTGCAAGTAGAAAGTGTCAAGCGATTGGACGATAGCAATTCATAGGCTAGCTAGCATTAGAAACTCAATATGTAACTCTAAACTATAAGTTAGGATCTACTTGATTAGTGCAATACATCTAACAATCATTGAAGAAAGACTAATTAAATCCACACATGAGGGCAGAATCCGTGAAGACTAAGGCGAAACTTAGAACAACTCGAATAATATCATCCGCTAGTCCTACATACACGGGGGATGGATTGCAAAAGGACTCAATGGTCTTTGTCACCACCACGATCTACCACACGACCGGCATATAGGGTGCAAACGCGAGCAAATAAGATCTAATCACCACGATTACATCGTCTCTACCACTCACCCATAATATTAATAGATGGCGCTATACGAATCCATGCATGAACATAATAGTAATTCAACTATGCTAAACGTGTAATCAAAGTAAACACTAGAACAAATAATCTCGAATATAAACATGATCAAGATATTCATATTAAGAACGTGTGCGGAACTTGAAGACTACTTACAATGAAGAACTTACAAGAACGAGGCCTGATCTTGAGCCGGCCTCGGCCGATCGAGGAGCGGATTTCTCCCTTCCTACTAGATCTAATGCGGATTGCTACTCTTCCTAAAGCGGTGTTTCTAGGCGTGGGATTGATGACTTGGATCTTGAAGCATTGTTGATGAATTGAGAACTTGATGATCGAAAGGGGGTCTAGGGGTCTCTTTATATAGTCAGGAGGAGGTGCAGGGGTTTGACCTAGATACAACTCGTACTCCACCGTCGCCCTCGGATCAAACCGACATTAAACGAAGCGGATTAGATTGCGTCTTAGAGGCGGTTGGAGAAACACGGAGGCGGGCGGCGTGGCGGAGGGGGAGGCCGACCCAGGCCTAGTATTTGGGCGGTCGGCCCGCAGTGTGGCCCACTGGGTCGCGACAGCGTCGTGGCTACGGAGTCTTCTAGATGATGTTTTCTTGGGTGCTAAGTCTCGATCACGTCGGGATTAGTCGGAGCCTTCTAGAGTCTTTCGGAGTTGGATTACGTTACGTCAGCGTGTCGTGCGGCTCGCGAATTCGGTGTTTTTCGTTTTAGTCCCTGCAATTCACAACTTTACCAAAGCGGGTGGAAATATGTTAGTGACACCCTATTCTAGGTTGTTATTATGATTTATACCCCTTTCTCATGTTTATTTAATTAATAAATTTATATGATAACAAGTGTCAACAAACTCCCCAAAGCTTACCCTTTGCTAGTCCCTAGCAAAGCTACATGCTATAGTAGGATCGGGAGTTGCTACTACGCTTTCATACCTCGGAATCTTTGTGTTTATCGAAATAAATTCTCCTCTTAACGGATTGCTCTCTCATACTGTTTTACCATGGGGTGTAGCCTTTTCACGAATCATAAGTAATTAAAAACAGAACAATCAAGTTAAGTACCATGTCTCAAGCTCTTTGATCAACTATCATCACGGGGTTTTGCAATATTTTTCAAAAAAGAAACTTCGAGAGATCCTATGTATGACCCTCTTAAGTAGATGGTGGTAGTGGAGTTACTTATGTAGTAGGACATACATAGTGGGATGATAGTGGTGAAGTGGATGAGGATGAAGGGTAGTAAATAGCCCTTTAGCCTTTTCTAGTATTTTTCTTCTCAAGCATCTTGGACTATATCTCTCTTTCTAAAAATTGCTAGGACACAGGCTGTCCATTCTTGGAGAGGTGGGCTTTGCCCGGACTTGTGTCCATTTTTCTCTCCCTTAGAGATGTGGGCCCTACTCACCCTCGGACACATGTCCATTATTCATCTCTAAATATTTTTTTATTATTAGGGAGGTAGGCCCTTCTCGCCTAGTATGACTTTTGTCAGTTACTCTCCCTCTCGTCTCACTTTTCTCTAGATATTTCTTTTTCTTTTCTCTTCTTTTTTTTTTTTTTTTTTCGAATATAGCCCGGCCTCTATTTGACATAAAAACATTGAGAGAGACATATCAAAAGATTGCAAGAGTTTATTTTTATAATTATGGCTAGCGGCTTGATGGAGTATGGGGATGCGTACTTCGAGTTAGAAGCCGCCGTATTTAGTGGAGTGGGATGATCTTGATGCGAATGATAAACTCTTAAGGGTCATAGCTAAGGAACTCATCATGTAATGTTTTATAATTTTCAAAAGATAAAAACCGGGGAATCAAGTATCTCTAGGAATATGATAAATGGCAGCTCAACTTTTCATGTATCTTTATCCTTTAACGCTAAGACTCCAGATTAAGCATGTGCTTCCCACAGTCTTTGGGTTTAGAGCAAGTTAAGCATTTAAAGCTTTTGGGAGAATCTAAGTCCAAAGTGTAAGTACTTTTAAGAGGAATTAAGGCGGAGCAACTATTCATCATTTCCTTAGCATATATCATCAAGATCATAAATAGAAAGGAAGAAAGCAATCTAGCAAAAGATCTAGCATTTATTTGACTCTTTAACACTAAGACTTTTAAGACTCATTAACTCTAAGCAAATATATAACTAGCTAATATTTAAGACATAAGATAGTGATACTTATCATGGTAAACGGGGTGCTCTCCCCAAGCTTGATCTTGAAGTAGTCTTTTGTTCATCCTTGGAGCTTGCTCCTCTTTCAGAGTCTCCTTTAATGTTCTCCTGTTAATATTAATTTCGCACATACCCGAAGGAACAAATTCTAAGATGTTATTGTGAGCCTTCATGTGCTCACTTCTTTTTGGATTTTTTTATATAAAAAGGTGTGGACCTTCATGTGCCCACATATTTTTGAGAGTTTTTTCTATGCAATAGGGATGCTAATGCAAAAACATATGAGTGCAATATTTTTGTATTTTTTTATTTTTATGCCACCACAAAGCAAGGAGTGCTTGCATGGGGCTTTAGGAGACCGATGCAAATGCAAAGCAAACATATTTTTATGATTTTCTCAAATGCAGATTTAGAAAGAGTAATTATGCTAAAGGAAATATGCTAATTGAAATATGCTTTTTGTAGAAAAATTAAATATCTTGAGATAAATACCGAAGTTACCTCTCGCGAGAGTTTAGAGCACTTACTCCCCATGGCGTGGTGTGTCGTCTATGGGCCCTCGTATAAATGTTGTACTGGTAAGGGTCCTTCAAAGGATTTCAACGGGTGGCGTGAGACAGTAGCGGTGGAAGTCGATTGTTCGGATGGTGATGCCGGCGATGGTTGGGTCTCCGAAGATGTACTCTTGTTGTTCTTCTTGGTGGGCGCGGCTTCTTTCTTCTTCGGGATTGCTTCTTTGGTGGAGACCTCTCGGGTGTAGCCGGTCGCGAGTTCAAGATGGGTAGGAGCCGAGTATACTTTTCCTTGATGTCTTTCTCTATTCTCTTAATGTCCTCTATCTTTGAGTCCGCTTACATTTTGTAGTCTCGGGGAGGCGGCCGGCCCTTGGTCTTTCTTGGGGGCTGTTCATTGTTAGTGTAAGTATTGAAGAAACGGTATCTTTTTACCTTAAGCTGGAAGTGGATCTCGCCGGCCCTGATGTAGATGATGGCTCTTGTAGTGTTCAGGAACGGTCTTCCAAGTACTATGGGAGGATCTTGTTCTTCTTCTCCCATATCCATGACTAGAAAGTCGGTGAGGACATAGCGATCTTTGATCTTGGCGGGGACGTTTAGGTGCAATACCTTAGGGGAATCGGTGTGATTGGTCCGCCATCCGCGGCATTACATAGGTGGAGCACAAAGGTAGATTACCATATATCAATTGATACGTTACCTTTGACATTAAGTTGATGCCCGATCCCGTATCGTAGACAACTTCTTTGGAAGTTCCATTGATTGATGGAGGCGGTGAATTGATGGAACTCGGGGGTCGTCTAGCTTCTCTAGTTGTGGTGGAGTCGCCGAAGTCTTGCGTTTCATTTGCAACTTGATTGATCATCAAGACTTGCTCCGCGTGTGGTCGAGGTTGACGGTTCTTCTTGTTCTTGCTTCTTCTTCTTGTCCTCTCCTCGGCGGTGGTGCGTGTATCTCGTGGAATGCGGTAGTGGCACGGGTGGAGCGAGGGGAGCTAGGGTCTTGTGTTTTGCAGTTGAATCTCTCCCTCTGTTTGTTGACGGTGAAGGCGATCTTGCGGTGTCGGCGTAGATGATGGCCTTGGTGGTGGCAAGGAAAGGGCGTCCTGAATGATCGGGCGTTCTTACCTTTGCCCGTATCCGGGACCACGAAGTCGGTGGCCACATAGAGCTTTTCGATGTTCGGACAAACGTCTTCCGGGATCCCCTCGGGGGTAGCATAGCGACCGACCGGCAAGTTGTAGGCACATGGTTGTGTATAATAAATTTGAACCTGGCTCAAGGCTTACCTTAGGCATAATGTTGACACTTGAGCCAAAGTCGCAAGTGCGTCGTAGGAGGCAGGGCGCTGATCATAATGGTGATGACTGGTCTCCCCTGGATCTCCTTTCTTGGCGGGCATGCCCCAGTCCACTTAGGTCCTTCTTGTGCATCCTTGGTCTGAATACCTGCATAGTAGACATCGACAAGATTTGCAGATTCTAATTCTTCCGGCTGGCCCGGAATCTTACCTGGGTTAGGCATAGGAGCGGATAAAGCCACCGAGATAAGCGAGATTCTATCATTTTATTAAAGCTATCTTTGGTTCTTTATTGCGTAAGAAAAGCTTTCCATTTTAGCACTAATGGTTTCTAGCATTTTATCGTTGGAAGCTAACTTCTTAGACAGATTATCCATGAGTCTACCTTGGTTTTGTACTAACTCTCTTAAAGGTGGGAAATTATTGAAAGAGTTATTACCTTGATAGTTACCCAGTAGTTACCTTGGTAGTTGGGTCTCTGTTGATTCCACCCCTTGATTCGGGGGGCGATCGGGTTGTTGTTGTTGTTGTTGATGTAGTTCACGTCCTCTTCCATTTCGGGACATTGACTGCCCGAGTGTCGAAGTATGTTGCCGCATTCTTCACATGTCATGCGGGAATCGAAGAGTTGCATGACTACCTTCTTTCGGGAGCTTTGTCTTCAAGCTTCTTCATGATTAGGTCCATTTTTGGCGCAAGCATGTCTACCTCTTTTTAGCTGGTGCATTCCCCTCTCTCTCTTGCGGGGTTGACGGTTCTCATTCAAGCTTGGTTTGACGCCATCTTCTCCACAAGGTTAGTAGCTTGATTCGGTGTAAGGGACGGGGAAAGCACCTCCGCCAGCTAGGCGTTCATGGTTTCACGGGTGTTGTTGTTGAGCCCGTGATAGAAGGTCCGCATGAGTAGCCGAGTTCTCCATTCCATGGTGTGGGCATTGGTGATGTAGTCTTGGAAGCGCTCCCACGCCTGCAGAACGGATTCGTCCGTGTTGCTGCTGGAAACTTGAGATTTTCCCCGTAAGGCGTTGGTTTTGCCTATAGGGAAGAACTTTGCCGGGGAAGGCGGTAGAACAAAGTGTCCAAGTAGTGAGTTTGTCTTTGTTGGCGTAGAACCACCGCTTCGCTCGTCCCAAGAGTGAGAATGGGAACGCAGGCAGTAGGATTGCATCACTTGAGACATCTTTGATGGTGAAGGTGCCCTGATCTCTAGGAAGTGTTGTAGGTGAGCATTGGCATCTTCATGGGCTTTTCCAATGAATTGGCTAGCTTGTACCATGTTGATGAGTGCGGGCTTGAGCTCAAAAGCTTTGTCTCCCACACATTTGCCGGCCCAGTGCGGATGTTGGCCATAGTCGGTGCAGTAGTACTCGCGGAGGGTCTTGTTCGCCATTACTTGAACACGGGTGTTAAGCTTCCGACAGTGGAGGGAGTCTTCCGAGGGCGATCTTGGGTCGAGATTTCAACTTGGATCTTGCCTCGCTTCAAGAGTTTTTCTGGATCGGAAACGAAGTTTTCGGGAAGATTCCTATTCATACATTACCACGAAATAGATAGAAAGAATAATAACAAGGGTAAAACCTGTTTAAGCAATTAGTGATAAATTTAATACTTTACAATGCGTGAGAGAGATGCATGCAAGTTATTCCTATATTTGTATTTTATTTGGCTAAAGACTTTCTTTTCCCCGGCAACGGCGCCAAAAATGCTTGTTGGTATTTCTAACGTTACTAACTAGAAACGTATATAAACCTATCACTAGCAATGGCGCCAAAAAATAAATATCGATGTTGCTTCGGATAAAACTAAAAGAAATAATTCATTGCGAGTTCATAGCATATCCGAAAAGGTTGTCATCCCTATAGTTAAACTACTAATATGCAAAAGAATAAAATATTCGCACTATGCCTTGATAAACTTCTCAATAAGTGAATAAATAAACGGGTATCCGCAGTTTAACGCATATGAATATACCATTGTAGCATTTTTAACCAGGAGTAAGAACCGTGTATTGAATTTTATATTCTACCACAGTGGAAAGAAGTCTACTATCATGAATTAACTATGCATGTGTGTACTAAACATCTTAATCATCTCGTAGTCAAAGCTTAAGTATTAAATCTATCAATTACATAAACAGGGATCAAAGTTCACAATAAAGATAATGATAAAAGTTCTCGATAAATAGATTCAACCAAGTCATATCCGTGTGTGCAAGTAGAAAGTGTCAAAACAGTGGACGATAGCAATTCATAGGCTAGCTAGCATTAGAAACCCAATATGTAACTCTAAACTATAAGTTAGGATCTACTTGATTAGTGCAATACATCTAACAATCATTGAAGAAAGACTAATTAAATCCACACATGAGGGACGTAATCCGTGAAGACTAAGGCCGAAACTTAGAACAACTCGAATAATATCATCCGCTAGTCCTACATACGGGGATGGATTGCAAAGGACTCAATGGTCTTGTCACCACCACGATCTACCACCGCGACCGGCATATAGGGTGCAAACGCAGCAAATAAGATCTAATCACCACGATTACATCGTCTCTACCACTCACTCATAATATTAATAGATGAGCGCTATACTTAATCCATGCATGAACATAATAGTAATTCAACTATGCTAAACGTGTAATCAAAGTAAACACTAGAACAAATAATCTCGAATATAAACATGATCAAGATATTCATATTAAGAACGGTCCGGAACTTGAAGACTACTTACAATGAAGAACTTACAAGAACGAGGCCCGATCTTGAGCCGCCTCCGACGATCGAGGCGGATTTCTCCCTTCCTACTAGATCTAATCGGATTGCTACTCTTCCTAAAGCGGTGTTTCTAGAGTGTGGGATTGATGACTTGGATCTTTGAAGCTGTTGATGAATTGAGAACTTGATGATCCGAAAGGGGGTCTAGGGGTCTCTTTATATAGTCCGGAGGAGGTGCCAGGGTTTGACCTAGATACAACTCGTACTCCACCGTCGCCCTCGGATCAAACCGACATTAAACGAGCGGATTAGATTGCGTCTTAGAGGCGGTTGGAGAAACTTCCGAGGCGGGGCTGACGTGGGCGGAGGGGAGGCCGACCGGCCTAGTATTTGGGCGGTCGGCCCAGAGTGTGGCCCACTGCGTTCCTGCGCGCGTCGCCGGCTTCCGGAGTCTTCTAGATGATGTTTTCTTGGGTGCTAAGTCTCGATCACGTCGGGATTAGTCGGGAGCCTTCTAGAGTCTTTCTCGGAGTTGGATTACGTTACGCCGCTGAATGTCGTCGGCTCGCGAATTACGGGTGTTTTTCTCGTTTAGTCCCCTCGCAATTCACAACTTTACCAAAACTGGTGGAAATATGTTAGTGACACCCTATTCTAGGTTGTTATTATGATTTATACCCCTTTCTCATGTTTATTTAATTAATAAATTTATATGATAACAAGTGTCAACAATAACGTGTTATAAAACGCGTCGTCGAGTGGTTAGGACCTTCCCTCTCCGTCTCTCATGATCACGTAGTAGATGAAAGAAGTAGAACAAGTAGACACAAGATAGGGGAGACTATTCTTTATTCATCTGAATATTAGTAATTACAACATAGATCTCCCACGCATATATATAGTCCTGTCAAGGCTTAAGAGTTTCGGTAAGAGCCCACATACAAACGGACTAGGATTAGGATTCCTCCTTCTCCTTTCCTTCTAGGACAGAGTCCGTGTGTTTTACAACAGTTTCTAAATCCAAATTAAGGAAACTTTAGCATAAAATGTGATCTGGATTTATGATTTGTTCAGAGCACAAAAATTCATATTGATTGTAGTTGAACTTTGTCTATATATTGGGAAAGAATTAATGTGTATACCATAGAGGATCATTGGAGCTACACAAGATTTTGCCACACCTTTTGGTTTGATTTAAGAACAATACCAAGGGTTCAATTGAATTGAAAGTTGAAACCTTGACTTTGGAATAACGAATCAGTGTTATGTATACGTTTGTCTTCGGCATTAATATTACCATTTATAATTCTGAAACGAGGTTTGCCATTGATTCTGAATTAATCTCTAAAAATATATAACTAATATATTTTAAATGTATCAATATAATGATCTTATTCTTATTCCTGATGCCTTGTCGCTTGATCCCAAAATCAAAGAGTGAAAAGGATTTTAACCTGTGTTTTAATCCTCCTCAATCCCTTTGGTTTTGGGATTAAACGAACATCATGAAGAGGACCGCGAGCAACTACCACACGATCGACAAACCCTAATCAGCGTGTCTCAGCATAATGGTTTGCCGTAATTGACACATACATCCCATTGTATAGGATCGGCGTTGCGGTTGCAGGGAGAGACAGCAGATGTCAGTTTTCTTGCTCCTCATGTCAAACTGGAGCGTCCATGTCTTTTGTTTCCGTACGTCTGTAACGTCTCGCTATCTATGTCCTGGGCCATGAAGCAGATGATGTCGGGGTTCTCCGAGCTCACAATGGGACAGTACACTTCCACACGACGTGGAATGTCCACACGTGGAATGTCGTAGTGGAAACCGTCGTCGTAGCCGGCCCATCGCAGCTCCTCCCAGATCTCCTCGTAGTCAAGCACGCCATCCTTCACCCACTCCAATGGCTCCCCCGTCGTGTTCAGGGCCATTGTCCACGCGCTGACCACGAAGAAAGACGTAGAGTCGTCGCACACACTCGCTCTCAGAGGGGCGCCACAGCAGCGGCAGCAGGTGTCGATGCTCACGAACCGCACCACCGGCGCACCGGCGCTCGTTGTCGAAGCTCCGATGCTTCGATAGTACTGCCAAGGAAGCGGCGACCTGATGCGTTCGTCGTCCCTGTCGACCTCGTCCTGCTTTGCCTTCGGCACGGGCAGCGGCATGTACCGGAGCTTGGGCTTCTCCTCCTCCGCCATGTCGCACACGAGCAAGGTGCTGTGGTCGTAGTTAACCCAGCACAGGAAACGGTTCCCGGCGGGGATGGCGTCATGGGGCCCCAGCCAACTCCGCAGGTCGTAGCGCCCGCCGCCCTCGTTGTGGACGATGGGCACCGCCTCCTTGAGCTCCCAGCAGCGGCGGCCAGGGCGGAGGACGCAGAACTCGGCGCTGTCGAAAGGCGCTTTGTGTGCGACCCGGGCTGGGCCACTAGGATCCCACGGTCGTCGTCGTCGTCGTCCCCGCCGTAGCGCAAGATGCCGGTGTTCATCTTGCTAAACACGAGCCGTGCCGCGGGTCCGCCTTCGCCGTCATGGACGTGCATGGCTATGTCGCATTTTGGGAGCAGCGACAGAGACGGCGGCTGGCCGGCGGCTGTGGTCCTGTACAAGAAGTAGTCGGTGGAGGCGGCGGCTGACGCCCCGCGGCCATGTTCAAGATGCATCTTGAGGAGGACAGAGTCGCCGTGGGCCGCGACGACGTAAAGTATGTCGTCATCATTATAACGTGATACATCCTCGTCGTCGTCGCTATGCGCGTAGACGTCATCACGGTTGTAGCAGATGGAGGAGATGGCCGGTGGCGCTGCACGGCCGAGGGAGACGCGCAAGGGTCGGCCCCACGAGGTGCGGCACTCCGCGGCCGTCTTGTCGTCGGGGACGACATTGGCGGCGGTGGAGTCACTGCGGCAGCCCCAGCGGTTCAGTAGCATCCAGCGCGAGTCATCTGCCGCCACCGGTGCCGGAACCGGAGCCTGACCCGTGGGTTCCGTCCGGCGGGTTACGGTTGTGACCATGTGGCGGCTGCTTGGGACGAGATCGAGGTTTAAGCGTCCTCGGTTGATCGTCCCAGAGCCGGAGCAGGACCTACCCAGCAGACCACCGGCGAGCCTTGCCATCAGCAGCTTCATACTTCCGGATCGAGGGTGGCTGCTGGCTGCTGCCCGTGCGGCGGCGGCGGCGGCGGCGGTTTGCCCTAGGATGGCCGATTGTTTCCAGTCTGCTGCGGCGACCGGGCGTGATATGGTAATATATACGGACGTACACTTCGAATTGGGCTGGATCGTTCTAAATGTATTTGTAGCAAACGTGGTATGATGCACTTGTTTCCTTCGCATTGCCAGTCCGGCCCAATCATGACGTTATACAACTATACAAGTAATTATTAGACCCTAAGACACGTCTATTAAATGAAAAAAAGATTTTTGCCATTTGTTTGTTAATGAGTAGATTTTTTTGGGTACTTAATCTGTTATTATACTCGCTCATACCTAACACTACCGGATTTCAGTTCGTAGCCGAGTAAAAAACACTTTGTCGAAAGTGCTAAATGTCGGGCACTCAACAAAGGGGTAGTGCTAAATGTCTGGCGCCGACAAACACGGATAATCGGCAAAAGTGGCCTCTTTTGCCGAAAGTGGCATGTATCCGCACTTTCGGCAAAGCCGGTAGTGTTAGTGTCACAGCCGCCTTTGGGAGGGGGCGGCGATGACGGTGCCGCAACAGCCTCGGGCCGCAGGCGGTGGTGTTGGAGGTGGTGGTGGTGATCGGCAATGAGGGAGCAGCGGCGGCGCGGCGCGGGGGCAACGCGTGGCGGCGGTAGCGGCACGGTGATGACGGCAACACACGTGCGCTAGGGATGGAGAGAGCTGAAGACCGAAACTGTTGGGAGTTACCCCTTTATTATCTGATTAAGATTCAACTGATTACAAGTCCCTTATATTTATAGTCCGGGAAAGACTTGCATCTAAAGAAACCCTTTATTCGATTTCCTATTTTATTCCTATTTTATTTTCAAAATATCTATTACTTAATGGCGAAGCAAATGACGATGACGTGATGGCGGTGGATGGCGGCTGCGTCCGGCCACCAGGTGGCGTGCGCGCCCTGGGCCAATCGGTCTTCCCTGACGTGCTGTGACAAATTTCTCCCGCCTTATAGAGACAACGCATCCTCTCGTTGCGTGTTGCACAGCTGTCGTAGTTGATGGGGGTGTCGAAGCAGCAGGTCTCGAAGAATGTCGCATCCACTTGTATAGAGTGAATGAGCTTGGATGAAGACGAGGTGCTGACCTTTTCTTATGATGATTTGATGAATGGGAGTCCATTACTCTTCCGGCTCATGGGGACGTCGTAGATGCTAGCGGGGTGAAGACCGTGGTCGCCGAAGAAGAAGAGCGGCACCAATGTCAAGAAGCGATGTGGTAGCTCCTCTATTATGACGATGTTTGCCACGTGTGTCGGTGGCAAGGATGTCGAAGGTTGGACGTCAACCTCCTCGATCAGAGTCCAAGCTGGTGCTCCCGCCTAGATCTTGAGGGTGCTGGTGATGCTGTGCAGCTCGTAGTCGATTGGTGTAGAGATGCGAGGCTGGATGGTAGCCTCCGGGGGTAGCGGCGAGGTTGGCGAGGTAGAAGACCGTGTGGTTAGCACGTGCACCAAGTCGTCGTTGAGGAGGTAGTAGTTTTCCCGAGGAGGGCGAGCTCGCCGTTGTGCTTCATGCAGGCGAGGTGGCCTGCGAGGATGGCGTTGTGCTGGATCGGGATGTTGGAGCCATACCCTTGTGCCGATGTAGTCGAGATCGCAGCCTTGTCGGAGTCGCCCTCGGATCTGAGCGCATGGAGTGCCTCCATGATTTTGACGGCAGTGGTGGTGGGTGGATCGTAGTGGCCTCCGGATACCAGCTGTCATAGCCGCCTTGGGGAGGGGCAACGATGACGGTGCCGGCAGCAGCCTCGGGCGCGCAACACGGGCGGGCGTTGGAGGTGGTGGTGACGGCGATCGGGCGACGCAGGAGTGGCGCGCGCGTGCGGGGCGAGGAGGCGTGGCGGCAGCAGCGCCTCGGTGATGACGGGCGACGCTTCAAGCGCTAGGGTTGGACATAGAGAGAGAGAGAGCTGCAAACCGGTTGTTGGGAGTTACGTCTTTATTTTCTGATTAAGATTCAACTGATTACAACTCCCCTTGTATTTATAATCCGGGGAAAACTTGCATCTAAAGAAATCCTCAATTCGATTTCCTAAATATTTATTACTTAATGGCGAAGCAGATGACGATGACGTGATGGCAGCGACAGCGGCGGCGCCCAGCCACCATGCGGCGTGGGCGCCCGGCCCATGGGCCTTCCCTGACGTGCTGTGACAGTTAGGCATGCATGTATCTAACACTCGGCAAATTTGAGCACGGTATTTTTTTATCCTAACCTCCAATATTCTTTATAGTCCCTCTAACAATACTTGTTGCTCCACGTATAAATTTGGCACATTCCCCGGACTGTTTGCTATATTTCTTTAATTTATTTACTTTAATTGAATTTTTTTGATAAGTTAAATTTGAACTGCAAGTGGTTCGAACAAAGCAAAAAATTGAACAGAAAGACATTCACTTGTGGGTGAATAGTTTTTAAATTCTAGAAAAAAAAGCAAACAAAGTCAAAAAAATCATGAAACTTATTGAGTGGTCATGATATCCTATGTGGAGGGTCTGATAAAAATTGAGAAGGTTTAAGCGCAAGTTGGCACGTGTGATGCTTAGAAACCAGAGAATCTCCGTATAAGATTCACAAAGTTGAGAAGGATTATGTAACATTTGAAGCATTGTACGTGACAACTTACACCAAAACTTCCCCAATTTTTATCAAAGCCTCCACATATGAAATCATGCAATATTGACAAGTTTCATGATTTTCAGATTTCATTTGCTTTTATATAATTTAAAAACAATTCACCCACAAGTGAATGGTCATGTTTCCTGAATAAGATGTTTGAATTTTTTGTTTATTCTTGAATACGGCCTCACATTGCACTTATGAACATGGATATCATTTTTGTTTTAAATAAGTCCAATATTCGATGCACCTGTAGTTCAAATTTGCCATATCCAAAAAAATCAATTGAAAGAAACAAATCAAAAAAAAATATAGCGAACAGTCCAAATATTTTATCAAATTTGAACATGGAGTACCAAGCATCGTAAGAGGACTCCACAAAAAATTTAGAGGTCAAAATCAAAAAAAGAAAAAACTTTGCCGAGTTTCGGCTTTGACACTCAAGCAAACCTTATCTTTGCCGAGTGCCAGCTACATGATACTCGGCAAAGTTTTTTTTTCATTATACTGATGCAACATGTGTCCGATTTTAAAAAAAAAAGGAAAAAATACTTTGTTAAGCCAACGTGGTATGATGCACTTGTTTCCTTAGCATTGCCTGCCCGGCCCAATCATGACGTCATACAGGTAATTAATATAGACCCCGGACACGTCTATAAACTGAAAAAAAGACTGTTGCCATTTATTTGTTGATGAGTAGATGTTTTTAGGTACTAAATCTGTTATTATACTCTCTCCATACCTATATGGCTATATCGTGTAAAATAAGTGGTTTAGGACAGAGGCAGTCTTTATAGCCTAACTTTGACCTTTTTTTCTATTAAAATATTTATTTAAAAATGATATATGTATACTTTGATGAAAATGTTTTTCTAAACAAATCTATTCATATTGTTTTCGCATTTTCAAACTGAATAACATAAAAGTTATTCATCATTTAGATTCTCAATGTTTGACCCCAAGTCTTTGGCCCTGTTTGGTTGAGGGACTTTTTAGTCCCCGGGACTAAAAAAAAGTCCTTGAGAAACCAAACAGGTAGGGACTTTTTGGGACTTTTTTCCCTATTAGTCTCAAAAAGCCTCTCTTAGAGGGACTTTTTTTTATTAGTCCCTGGGACTAAAAAAGTCATAGGACTTTTCTAAACCAAACAGGGCCTTTGTGATCTTGTCTAAGGTGAATAGAATTATATGAATACTACTCCCTCCGTTTCCAAATTGTAGTTCACTTTAGCTTTTCTAGATACATTGATTTTTACTATGCACCTAGTTATACACAATGTCTAGATACATAGTAAAAAAATGAATCTAGAAAAGCCAAAGTGAACTATAATTTTTGGAACGGAGGGAGTACTTTCTATAAGGTTGACTATGCTAGGAGCCTGGGATAGGATTTGTGATGGAACCGGCGTTCTAACCAAATTCGATCTGGTCTCTCGGGAACCGACGTTGACGGCCTATATGAAACAATGCAATGCATAATTGCATATCCCCAATATCGACAGTGGAGTTCTCACAGATGAAGCGGCGGAAGATGGAAACCCCAACCAACCCCAGGGATCCTCCTCGTCGCCGGCGCCGGCAGACGGCGACCCACGATGGGTGATGCTTAACTGCTACAGGTGCGGTGCCCCTGGGATGACGCCCCCGCGTCATCGCCGACGCAGAAACCGTAGCCGAGTCCTGCACCTCCACGGGCCGACACTTCCGCGTCTCCTTGGGCCTTGCGCCGCCGCCGGCGTTCTCCTACCTCTACCACGACATGGTGGACGCCATAGTGGGTACTGCTCCTTCTGCCGTCGAGAATGACGACGGCACCGGGTTCTCCGACGCGACCCCCGTTCTCCAAGACGACCGGGTTCTCCCAGAGTCTCCGACTTCTCCGAAATAGTCGCGGCGCACGGCGACTCTGTCCTTTCCACATGACGACGGACGACGGAGCTCATGACTACTTCGTGTACACGGCAGGCGCAGGCGGCGGTGCCTCCAAGTCCCGGCCGGCGCCGCGACTGGTTCTGCTCCCCGAAAGCCGTTTCCCTTTACCAGCAGTTCGACGACGACGACGACAGCTGCCGCGGATTGAGTCTGTGTAGCACCGGCCTCTTGCGACGCAGCGAGGACGAGTTCCTGGTGGCCCAGCTCGAGGTGGTGCCATTCGACGAGCCACGCGAGACGGCGGAGCTCTGTGTGCTGCATGTAGGAGGTGGCAATGGCGGCGGCTGGGAGCTCAAGAAGGCTGTGCCGATCGTCCAAGAGCATGCCGCCGGCAAAGTCCACGTGCTGCGGGAATGGTGGGAGCCCGTCGCGGTCATCCCCGTTGGAGACCGGTACCTGTGCTGGCTCAACTACGTCGCCGGCTTCCTCTACTGCGACATGGCGGCAGACAAGGGGTGCCCTCCCAAGCTGCAGTACGTCCGGCTACCGGCCGACCTCGTCGGGGACGACGACGAGGAGGCTAACAAGGAATACACCAGGAACAACGATCACCCGCCTAGCATGAACTCGTCACGGAACATGTGCGCCGCCGGCGCCGGCGCGGTGAGGCTCGTGAGCGTCGACTCCCGCTGCTGCTGCGGTGGCCGTGTCCCTAGCTTGAGCGCGTGCAAGCGGTCGCGCTTCGCCTTCACGGTGACCACGTGGACGCTGAATCTGAGGACGGCGACGGCGACGGAGGAGACGCTGATGACGTGGGTTCAAGACGGAGTGATGGACTGCGATGAGCTCTGGGCGCTGCCGGAGTACGGGAGCCTCCCGCGCGTGCCCCTCGAGTACCCCGTCGTGAGCTCTGACGACCCTGACATCGTTTGCTTCAGGCTCCGCAGCGATTACAGTGGCTCCCGTGTGGACACGAAGCAATGGTTGCTCGAGGTCGACACGAGGAGGAAGAGGCTGCTGTCCGTTCTCCCCACCACCATACCGTACTTGAAAAGATACACTGGTAGTATTCAGGCAAAATTTCATTACTAGCTGGAATTCTGAACATCATGTGCATGTGGAATGCTGAACATGCTGTGGTAGAAAACTATAAATTCGTTTGTGTTCCAGAGATAAAATAAATGGAGAGAACAATCTCAGGTGTCTTTGGTCTTATGGACCATAATATTTCAGCAAGCAATGAGTAATTTTTGTTATTATATATTTGATGTGAAACAAGTAAATCTCATTACTGGAATTTTTTTTTTTTGCTCTATACCAATTTTGTGACACTTCAAAAGATCTCGATAGAAAAATGCAAAAACTCAGAGAACTTGAATGTTTTTGTTTGTGCCTGACAAAGTGACAATACATGCCAGCATATAGCAATTACCTTTGTTGGTTTTGCTGCAAGGCACAGTGTATAAAACTAGTACCCTGTCGGTTCACATACTAGCAAAACACTATGCTAATCATCTAATATTTTCTTAACCACTTTACGTGGCAACAGCCTCAGCTTGCTAGAGATATTCCTCAGCTCCAACCACACCCAACTCATCATCATTTGGTCTTGTCCGCCATATTGCTGGAATTAGATGAAAATCGAAGTCCCCGCTTTGAATTCCCTAGCGACGCCGCCAAAAAGTGTGTTGACGCAAATATATATGTGTCCACGCCAATACATCAGCTGGCCTTGGGAGCCTTAGAAGTTGCAAACAACATATGAAAACAGCAAGACACATAGCGTAATCGATCGAACCGATCTAGAGATTGATAGGCTGATGTACAGCTCGTTCTCGACCGAAAAAGATTCGAACCTCATCCGGAAGGATCCGCCGGGAAGAAGAGGCATACGAAGGGTCTTCTAGGATCAGCAACTACCTAGAACACCAACGAATCACGTGGAGACAGCAGGCGAGAGGATTAGGTGATGACAAAATAGGGCAAACAGAGAGATATGCTTGTGTTTTGATGATTGATGGTAGAGGGATCCAATCGACCATGGTCCTCTCATATATAAAGAAGGGGGGGGGGGGGTGGTCTTATCCCTTTAGAAACAACTCCAAATTATTTCGATCAATAAAAACCGACTCAAACACGTTCTGAATTGAGATCAGTTCGAATCAACCTGATGGACCGCTTAGCCAGCCTCAACCCGGCTAAGCCGGATTCCATGGGCACGGGACTGCAGGCCGAGCGGGCCTGAGGTGGAGCCGACTTAGCTGGCCTGGCACCGGGCTAAGGTGGGTTGGAGATGAAGGTCGCTCTGGCACCCGGCTAGGCCGCCTGGAGAGTGTGGGCCAGTTAAGCTCTGGGCGCTGCTGGAGTACGGAGCCTCCCGCGCGCCCGTGGAGTACCCCCGTCGTGAGCTCCGGCGACCCTCGACATCGTTTGCTTCAGGCTCCGCGAGCGACACGGTGGCTCCCGTGTGGACACGGAAGCAATGGTTGCTCGAGGTCGACACGAGGAGGAAGAGGCTGCTGTCCGTTCTTCCCACCACCATACCTTACTTGAAAATATACACTGGTAGTATTCAGGCAAAATTTCATTACTAACTGGAATTCTGAACATCATGCATGTGGAATGCTGAACATATGCTGTGGAAGAAAACTATAAATTCGTTTGTGTTCCAGAAATAATAAATGGCGTGTGAACAATCTCACGTGCCTTTGGTCTCATGGATCATATTTATTTCAGCAAGCAATGAGCAATTTTTTGTTATTATTTATGTGATGTAAAACAAGTAAATCAATACTGGAATGAAAAATTGCTCTATAGCTACAAATTTTGTGACACTTCAAAAGATCTCGATAGAAAAATGCATAAACTCAGAGAAATTGAATGTTTTTGTTTGTGCCTGACAATACATGCCAGCATATAGCAATTACCTTGTTGGTTTTGCTGCAAGGCACAGTGTATAAAACAAGTACCCTATCGGTTCACATACTAGCAAAACACTATGCCAATCATCTAATATTTTGTTAACCACATTACGTGGCAACAGCCTCAGCTTGCTAGAGATGTTCCTCGGCTCCAACTACACCCAACTCATCATCATATGGTCTTGTCCGCCATGTTGCTGGAATTACACTAGTGGACTCGTGTCCTTTCCCATGAGCACGACACTCACGGAAAGAGCCTTTCAGCGCCGGGGAAGACTTTCCCATGAGTAACTCACAGCGTAGCCGTGACGGGAAAGGAGACGCCGGTAAAAGGGCCTTTCCCGTGGAGCCGATAGGGGCTCACGGCTTAGCTTTTTCCCGTGTACCCCGGTTCACGAGAAGGACTTGACGGGGAGGGGGGCTACACCGACGGCTCCTATCATGACATCGTAGCCTCAGCGTTAGATATCATGACATATTATCAAATTTCATGATTTTTTTTTACGGTTGATTTTCTAGAATTTTAAAACCCCTCGAGCATGGCTTAATGTTCGTGTTTTTCGTAATAAAATGTTCGAGATTTGGTTTTATTTCTATATGTAAGGCCTTAATTTGTGTTGAATAATAGGAATAATAGTTTTTTTACTATATTTTTTTAAAAAAAATTTCAATCACTTGTAGTTCAAATTTGGCTTCATTTTAAAAATTGCACTAGAAGAGAATAATTACCTAAATATGCCAAATAAATTCAAAAATTCACCAAAATTGAATATGGAGTGCCATATGATGTATAGTAACTGTAGAAAAAGTATGGAGGACAAAAACCAAAATAAAAAAGGCTCCAGTCTTTGCCGTGAGCCGTCCCCCCCTCACGGCAAAGGGGTGGGGTTTTTTTGCCTAGAGTTTGCACATGCTCACGACAAAGATGGCTCACGGGAAGCCTTTGCTGTGAGCTAGACGGCGAGCTCACGGCAAAGGGTGACGGAAGACGGACGGCCCCCAGCTGTGGCCTATCCCGTGAGCTCCCCCTCACGGCAAAGGTTGGTTTCCATGAGTAAGACCTTTGCCGTAAGCATTAACTATGCTGATGGGAAAGACGACCCTTTGCCATTAGGAGCTCACGGAAAGCCCCCGATTCGGTAGTGTTAGAAGAAAATCGAAAAAGTGTGTTGACGCTAAATATGTGTCCATGCCAATACATCAGCTAGCCTTGGGAGCCTTAGAAGTTAAAAACAACATACAAAAAAACCGCAAGACACATGGCATAATCGATCGAACCGATCAAGAGATCGATTGGCTGATGTACAGCCTCGTCTCGAAAAAAAAGATTCAAAACTACATCCGGGAAGGATCCGCCGGGAGGAGGCATATGAAGGGTGTTCTAGGATCAATAACTACCTAGAACACCAACGAATCACATGGAGAAATTCACCGGACAGCAAGCAAGAGGATTTTTTTGTGAATAGCAAGCAAGAGGGTTGGGAGATGACAAAGCAGGTCAAAAGAGAGATATGTTTGTGTTTTGACGATTGATGGTAGAGGGATCCAATCGACCGTGATCCTCTCATATATATAGAAGGAGGTGGTCTTATGCCTTTAGAAACAACTCCAAATCACTTCCATCAATAAAAACCGACTCAAACACGATCTGAATTGAGATCAGTTCGAAATCGATGAACCAACGGCTTAGCCAGCCTCAATCGGCAAAGCCGGATTCCATGGGCGCGGGACAGCGGGCCGAGCCGGGAGGAGGTGGAACCGTCTTAGCTGGCCTGGCACTAGGCTAGGCCGCCTAGAAAGCGTGGGCCGGTTAAGCCAGTTGGTAAACCGACTAAGCCGCTTTGGCTCGTTGTTTCCTTGACATGATTTTGTGCTCTATTTGCGACGTCATTTGATCCCAAGCATGTCTAGCACTATTATAACGTGTCCATGTTGCCAAAAAATCATGCTGGACAATTTAATGTTTAGCCCACCGCTACAAACCGCATAATTTGGTGACCTACAAACCTTCTAGAAGAATGTTTTTGTTGTAGTCTTTTCTCCAATGTTGTCCCTTGAACAATCGTGACGTGTTCTTTGTGAAGGGTTCGTTCTATCATCCTCTAGTGGCTTAAGCATTCAAAACGTCTAGGGGCACGAGAGTTTTATTCTGATTTGAGCCCTTTGAGCCCTATATCTAGTAGTTTGGTGTTCTTCGTGTTAGGAATGTTGAAACTAGAGTTTTTACAATTGAAAGAGAAGTAAGGGGAGAAACATTGAGCTGATCTAAGTTTCTTAGTGAGTTTGTGTGAACAATGGATCTTGGTCTTATAGATCTTCCCAAGTTCTTGTGATCTTATCTAGTCGACTCGAGCTCCTTCCATAGGAGCTCATGCACCCTATATCTCCCTTAAATACTGCCTTGGGCTTCGATCTTTTGTTGCCCTGGCATCATCATTGTCCTTCAATCTTTTTCTTATAGTTAGGGCTAACAAAACCTCAACCATTCTATGGCACATCTGTTTCAACCTAGGGCTGACCTTAGGTGATGTGTGTCATAGCGGTGTCTTTTCTTGGTTGAGCCTTCTCGTGGATTCCTTGGCATATCAGGATGCGATCCCTTGCTGCCTTCCGCGCCTCAACAGTTCCCAAAATCCCTTCCCAATCCATTCTTTTAGGAAAAAAGGTGAAAAACTTCTCTTAGTTTCTAAAAAACCTTCTCAATCTATTGGCACTTGGAAAAACACCGACACTTGTGAGCAAAAATGTGCGCGTGGGAATCACACTAGAGGTGAAATGGTGTGGAAGAAATATTAAAGAGTAGAAAAGGGTTCCTGATGCAATTGTATAAGAGAGACAAAAAAAACATAGAAGTGGTTAGGATAATTTTGAAATAGTATAGGATTCTTGATGCAAAATTGACTTCTATATTTTTGAAGCAAATTATGGGAAATTGTTGGATATGATCTTATTTATTGCTCCTAATACATTTTTAGAAGTTGGAAAACACTATATTTTTGGGAAGGAATTACTATGTACTCTTGTAGGCCCTCGCATGTGGTTACTCCAAACATGCGGCTCCTGCTGCCCCATCCTACCCAACTGAAGTCCGTCCACCCCCGCGACATAGGTGAGTTTGTCAAAGGTGACGAGATGAAGAGGATGACATAGGTCCCACATGTTACTCTCTGCTAGGGTAGCATTTTAGCCTATTTTAGTTTGTGTTGTGGAGAAAACAATAAAAATAAATAGTATTAAAATATGTGGCTTCGTTTGTGAATCCGTCCATACTTCTGAATATCTTGTTCAAAAATTGCTCGTTGATAACAATACGATAGTACAACTCGTTGTCAGGAGGAGCTAGAGTCCTGTTTACACACAGGAAGGCTACCTGCTAGCTTGTTATTATTATACAATCCTGCAAGCGTACGGCGATCTGTTCATAATATTATATTTTTTTTCATCACATATTTAAGATGGAGAAGGAGGCTAATTGACACACAAGCTATAAACTCATCAAAGCTAATAGGTGATCGTCAAGCCGTCGGCGCGGTTTGTCACCGGGATATAATTAAGATGTCACTGGAACTGCTGTCCTCGGCGCCGGCCGAGGACAGTGCAGGGTACTGGGTGGCACAGGAAGACGCTGTGGCGCAGCTGGAGGCCATGGCTTCCGCGTCTTGTGTTGAGGAGGAGCTATCGGAGGAGCAGTTTCAGTCCAATAGCCAGATACAAGAAGACGAGGTAACGATGGCGCGAAGCCATGACTTAACGTTTATCGTTTTTCCCCCTTTTGTCTTGGTTACAGTTGATCGTTAAAATCGTCGATTCTTCAAGACTGCTGAATCTTGAATTGTACCCTAACGTTTCTTCGATTCACATGTGCCCTCCTATAGTAGTAATTTTGTAATGCAAGTTTATAGTTATATTCAGAGTTTCTGGCGAAATAATTAAGCTCTGATGCCCATATATACTGCCAGATGTATGTTTGATTACTGTTTACGGAGTAGTATATATGTTTACAAAAAGCATCTGTTATTGATTGATTCCAGCTGCTGGTACTGAAAGCCATCTACGGGGACGACATGGTCATCTTTGACAATATTAACGGTCTCCGGGCTTTTCAGGTAATAACTGAATCTTACCATCCCTATCTTTAAGACTCCTGTTCTTGCAGTTTATGCAAATGTAGAATACAATACTTCATGTTCATGCAAATGTCCTTGCTTGTTCCTCTTCAGGTCTCTCTGCGCTATCAACTCGAAGGTGAGATTCAGTTGTACATGAACGTCGACCACACCAACGAAGCCGAAAACGGCCAAGACGACGAGGAATCCACCAACGACAGTCTCCTGTACGCCTGCAGCCTGGAGCACCTGCCGCCGATAACGCTAACCTGCCTACTACCTCGATCGTACCCGAGCAACCGCGCCCCTACTTCGTGGTCGCGTCCAAGTGGCTGGACCAGCCAGAGGTCTCGGAGTTCTGCTCCGTCCTCGACGAGATCTGGGCCGAGCTGCCAGGGCAAGAGGTGGTGTACCGGTGGGCGGACTGGCTCAGCGGCGAGTCCTGGTCCTCCATCATCGATTCATCAGATGATGAACACCACCAGATGGTTTTGGTGTTGGGTCCAGACGTCGCCGCCGAAAGCTCAGCTGGTTGTTCATCAGCTGGACGTGCCATAGGGCGAAGACTCATCCTCGATTCCACCATCCCTTTGATGCGCCGTTACAGCGAGCAGAGGTCGCAGGACGTGTTCGATCAGAGCATGCATAGGTGCCAAGTCTGTCTCAGCGAAAATACAGGTGATGTGCAGCAGATCATCAGCCCCGGCCGGCCTCTTGAAATTATTCAGCCGCCGATTGTGAAGGACGTGTTTCATTTGACTTACTTTATTGTATGTAGGCCGGAACTTCATCAAGCTGCCGTGCGGCCACTCCTTCTGCGTCAAGTGCATGGAGACCTACTGCGGCATCCACGTGAAGGAAGGTAGCGTGACGAAGCTGGCCTGCCCGGACACGTCGTGCCGCGCGCCGCTGCCTCCGCACGCGCTGCGCCGGCTGCTCGCCGCCGACGAGGGCCTGTACGCGCGGTGGGAGTCGCTGACCCTGCGGACGACGCTGGACACGATGCCGGACGTGGCCTACTGCCCGCGGTGCAACGCGGCGTGCGTGGCGTCCGGCGACGACGCACAGTGCGCGGCGTGCTTCTTCACCTTCTGCGCGCGGTGCGGGGAGCGGCGCCACCTCGGGCTCGACTGCGTCCCACAGGAGGACAAGGTGGAGCAGCTGCTGCTTGAGATGGAGCAGCGGCAGGTATCGGAGCGGCAGAGCTCCGAGGAGGCGCGGCGGCTGGAGCAGCGCAAGGTGGAGGAGCTGTTGAGCCTGCGGGAGGTGCTCCGGTCCACGAGGCAGTGCCCGTCGTGCCGGATGGCCATCGCCAAGACGCAGGGCTGCAACAAGATGGTCTGCTCCAACTGCGGCACCTTCCTTTGCTACCGCTGCGGCCGCGCCATCAGTGGCTACGGCCACTTCTCGAGCGGGGAGTGTGGGCTGTTCGATCGCGTCGGCAGGAGGGGGCTAGACGACGACCACGACTTCAAGGAGCCTGGGTGGATACGGGCGATTAAGTACACGTGCCCCACCTGTGGGTTCAAGCGCCCCAAGGTGAGCATATACTCCGTATATTGCATTTTGCTTATATAGCGAGTTCCGGCGTGTTTGCAAGCTGCTATCAGCTAGTACAAACTTTGACTTGACATGCTATCCATCAACTTGTGAACAGACGGGCAGGAACAACCTGCTGGTGTGCCGGCAGTGCCAGACACGGTACTGCGCGCTGTGCTGGAAGAGGGTGTGGGATGTCTCCCACCACTACGGGCTCTGGGGTGATTGCCAGCAGCGTAGCTGAAAGTGTGCCAAGTCACACACACACTATATTTATATCGTTCATCCGAAAAATATATCAACTTGATCTTCACTCGCTCAAATTGTTATTGTACATTCATTAAATATCGTGTTTTATCGTAAAACAACTCGTGTTAGAGCATCTCCAAGAGTTTCCCATCTTTTGTTTCTCATGACATATAGTATTTGCCAACTCCCAAATATAGTGTGGGGGCAGGAAAAAAAAAGAGTCCATCATTTTTTTTTGAACCGAGGGATACCTCCATTTCCATTATCAGACAATGGAAATACATTGTTTTTGAGTTTTGGATAAGAAAGACTACAGAAGAAAAGACGACAAAGTATTACAGTTTTTGCTCAAACACATGAGCATTACATCAGAGGTAAAGAGCCAAAAGAGCTAACACGACAGGCGAACTCCAGGACTCGCGCAGCCTAAGGACAGTAACCAGGGAAGAGATAGAGTCTTCAGACATCCACAGGGACTTAATTGAGACAGGAACTTCGAGTTTTTTTTTTTTATCCATCTTTTATCAAGTAACGTCTTCAGATCTGGTTGTCCAGCCCTTAATCTCCCAGCTTCTTATGGTCCTTTTTATGCTTCTTCGACAGGATCCTCACAGTGGTTTGCATCATCTTGTTGACAGCATCTTCGAGTACCTCCTTCTCAATACCTGCATATAATCCGGCCCAGTAACTCATTAAGACACATGCATGACAGAGTATGGACAATGGTGTTACTGCCTTTGATTTTTCGAAGCACACTTTGTTCCTAGCCTTCCAGATGGCCCAACAAATGGCAGCAATTCCCAAGGAGTGATATATCTACCCCTGTTTTAACCATTTTCCACACCATTTCCAAGTCTGTCTTAATTTTTTTTGGGATATCACAAGACCTAAGCAGGTGGCAAAAGTTACCCATACAACTTTAGCCATGCTACACGAAAATAACAGATGATCAATAGTTTCAGATTCACTGCAAAAACAGCAAGTGGGGTTTCCAGGCCACTTTCTTTTCATCATATTGTCTCTTGCAGTGTTCAGATTTACAGCCCAAAATTCCCGATAATCGGCGAAATTCATTTCTATCGTCCAGGCCTGATATTAGGCTATATTGACCCGATAATTGGTGAAATTCAAATTTTGAACATATTTTGTTATTTCTTTAAAGTCAGTTTGGGCATCTTTTGTAGCGAGAAAACCCGATAATCTCTGAAATCTATCGATGGGCACCAATTTTCTTGGCCGAAATGATATCCAAAACAGAGTCTCTACCTCCTGGTATGATGTGTGGATCGAGAAGATCCAATGGTGGACAAGTTCCCTGAGCTCTCTAGCCCCTGCGGTCTGAAAGAGATTATTACAGTATGACAAGCACTGCAAGGCGCGACCCACACAAGCCTGATGCCCCGACAGTCTATGGCAGCAAGGCAACAGCTCGAACAGGTGGACCTTATGCTCTTGCAACAGACTTTTAGCAATCAGAGAGACTGGCGTCTCAGTACACTGTCTAAGAAAAACGGGGACCTTGACCCTGCCATGCTCCACAAGACCCTCAAGATGGCAAACTCTGATGATGACCCATGGGCATCCTTTGTCTGGAAGAACAGAGCGCCGCCAAGAGTCCGGTTCTTCACCTCGCTCCTCTAACAAGGCAGAATTCAGTGCAAGACCAACTTGATCAATAAAGGGATTGTTGCTGATGGCTCTTGTGACATTTGCCATGCAACGGAAGAGACTCCTGCTCACATTATCTTTGGCTGCAATGTGGCACCACAGTTCTGTGATGCTATGCAAATCCTGACTCAGCAGGACTGGCATATTCAGATGTTGCGGGAGATTGTACATCCACCTTACATACCTAGCAAGCACTTCAGCACGTTTCTAATGCTTTGCTGCTGGCATATCTGGAAGAGGCGCAACGGTGCAGTTTTCAGGGATGATCGGAGCACGCTCACTGCGGCTCTATCAGCATGCAGGAATGAGGCGATGCTTTGGAAAGCGGGGCTGCCAAAGAAGGACCGGCAAATAGGAGATGTTTGGGGCTTGGTTATTGTTGCGGCAATGTAAAATGTAACTTATAAATGGTGACCAAATGTATTTCGAACATTCAGCTATTGAGCCAAAATCAATGATGTTGGGGAACCCCGTTCGACTTATCAAAAAAAAAATGCTTGCTATTACACTGTGCCTTGCAGCAAAACCGACAAGGTTTGACCAAACCTCCATGCATATGTTTCATGCTGTAACAGATCATAAGCCGCAAATTATTCTTTTGGAGCATATGCATCTGGCAAATCAAGGAAAGGGCGGGTAACCTCTTATCAGACCTCAGTGTTTAACTCCCCGTGCGCAATTTTTCTGTGAGTGTCTAATTTTTCTGTGTGTGAATTGTCACACACAGAAGAATTATTCTGTGGTTTTTTTTTCAAAAAGACACGGAAGTATTATATTTTTTCTGTGCGTTTTTTGAAAAAATGCACAGAAAATTTTAACACTTACGGAACTATTAGCGCAGCGTACGTGCGCCATATAAGATTAAGACCTTGGACATGGTGCCTTTGATATATACATCTAGGCGTTTATGGGCTTTTTATATTTATGAAAAAAGGCGTTTATGGGCCTTTTATTTTTTTTCGCGACCGGGCCATTCACCCGTTTTTCATTAAGAGGAGGAAAACCAAATCCAAATACAAATAGAGTTCATGATGCCGGCGGACATCAAGACAAGCGAAAAGAGAACAAATAACCTATCTACTGGAAATAAACTTGGCGATTACATAATGAACAAAATCTGCGACTAGACCGGGAGGTCAATCCACATCCACTCAGCCCCGAGGCGCCGCTTCTTGCTTAGAAGGAAGATCTCCATGCCCTCCTTGTTCACCTCAGCAAGAGGCCCCGTGAAGGCAGCCTGCAACTCGTCAAAGGAGACCGCATCCTCATGCTCGGCCTCGACCTCGATCCCCATCTTCTTCGAGCAAAACTCTCCTTGCCTGGTCCTCTGGCCTGTGGAGCCTAGACCCACTCTTTGCAGCGAGCCGTGCGCTGCGTTTCGGCATTGACACAGAGGCTTCCTGGCGCGTGCGCGTTTTCCTCAAGACCGGTGTGGAGAGTATGGATGGCTCCGGCGGCCTCTTGAAGGCGGCTATGAACTCGTCAACCGACGGCACGAGCACCGAGCTCGAGGGGTGTGCGATGCACCCATCAACATCGCCACTAGCACCAGTACCACCGGCGCCGGGCAAGGGAGGTCATCCCCGACCTCAAGCTCGCAGCGCAGCACACTGTGCTCCCGAGTCCTGGGCGGCGAGGCTAGGGGGCTGCTGGTGCGGCGTCCGCACGACGGAGACTAGTGGGACGGTGAGCTCGGCCTCAACCAAGTCGGCCCACCAGTCGTCCACTGGCCCCGGAGCGGTGGTTGATGGAGGCGTAGAAGGGACTGTCGCAGCGACCTCATCGGGCCCCTTCGGGAGAGGCGGACGCGCGGTGAGGGTGGCCGCGAGCTCATCTAGCATGGGGTCGACCCGAAGAGGGGGGACACCGCAGCCTCGCCGCACCGCCGTGGCGGGGCGGCGGACAAAGCCACCGGTGGGGCCCATCCCAGCAAGATCGGCGGCCGATGGTGCCGGCGGCATCGACGTAGGCTCCCCACGGAGGTGGCGGCGTAGGCGGCGCGGATGGGGCGAGGAGCACCGTTGCCATCGATCCGCTCGGCAGCCGTGCCTCCGGCCCCAACAGCGGACAGCGACGCGCCGCGATGCCCCGCGGCGGCAAAGAACGGAAGCGCGAAGGGAAGGTGCAGAACGCGTGTACATGCTTGTCGGAGAGGCGGTTGAAGCAGCTCCCGACTAGGTCCGGCGGGCGGGCCTCGGGCGGTGAGCGGCGGTGGGCGGCGCATGCGGCCGCCGCTGGGGAGGGACCTCACGCCGGCCGTGGCGGTCGGGAGGGGAGGCGGCGGTGGGGCCCGAGACGCTGGTGGACGGGGGACGCGTGGTGCCACGTTGCGACCGAAGTTGCGCTTGCGTGCCAAAGGCGCGCCGATGGGCGAGGATGCGATTGGCCGGGGCCCGAGGGCGGCCCTGCGGGCGTGCAGCGCCTTGTTGTTACAGTTATCGGCGGCAAGCGGGGGCGCAGGCTGTATGGGAGCCACGCGGCTGCGTCGGCTCGGCTCGGAGGTCGAATTCTTCTTGCTTGCGGCGAGGCGGCCGCTGCGTTTCTTCTTCATGGTGGAGACAGCGGTACCTCCGCCCGGGAATGCCATTGCGGACCGGAAGCCACACCTGGGTGGCCTCGACGGATCTGGGAGAAGCATCTGGGCGGTGGCGGCCGACCGCCCGGGCGTGGTGACGACGGGACGGGGGAGCAAATGGCCGCGAGGAGGAGGACCGGTGCCCCGTGGGCCATCCGGGCGGTGAAGGATGCGAAGCCGGCGGCGGTGGTTGGCAACTCGAACTCGTCGTCGGGAGCGGTCGGACATGGGGACATCGACCGAAGCGCTCCTCCTTGGTCCTGCCGACGGAGGAGGGGAAGAAGGGCGGCGTCGATGGAGAGGCACTTGCCGGCGGAGGCCGTGGGCGAGGAAGGGCGCCGGAGTCTCCATCCACCCACTCGCCCTCTTCGATGTCCCCCGACGCGGAAAGAGGGCGAGCTTGGAGCAACGGCGACGTTGAGCTCTAGCTGGTCTGGGCGAGGTCGGGCGGAAGCCATGGAGGTCCGCGTGGGGCTGATTCGCCGGAACCGGCGGGGGCACCCGCAGATCTGCAGCAGCGGCCGCATCGACGGCGTTAGCCCGGCACCGGCCGCCGCCGCCATTGTCGCTAACGCCCGCGTGCCGGCGCAGGTGCTGGCGGTAGTGGACATCGGGGACGTCGGGGCGGGACCGAAGGTCCTCGGGCAGCCGCATCTCCGACTCGGACATGGCCACCACATCCGGGGGACGAGATGGCGCTGCTGCGGCGGCGTGACGGGGGGGGAGGAGATGGTCGACGACGGCGGCCGCACCACCGAGGTGGGCAAGGCGTGGGTAGTGGCCACGGCGGCGGATCCCAGTCCATCCACGACGGTGGTGGCGGCGGCGATCCCAAAGCATTCCGGCCACCTCGGTGCCGCGATATCGGCGTTCGCGCAGCCACGGCGTGGCTGGTCTTTGGCCGACGGCGCTTCCGGTCGACTTCGGCACGCCTGACAGTAGCGGCCGCGCCTGCGGCGACCGCGCGGCTGCGGAACCGCCCGCCTGGGAGCCAAGGGGCGGCGGCAAGAAGTGGCGAGCCGGGGTGCCTCAAAGATCGGGCACGAGGGCGGCGGCGCAACATCGGCAGCGGAGGCGTCTCCACCTCGAGCACGGCGACGGGACGGGAGAGCAACCTCCGAACAGACTACCGCCTCCGCCCACGAGCGTTGAGGCGGTGCCTTCCCGGTCCTCCGAACAGGCAAGAAGGAGCTCAAAAAAGAGATCTCGGTGAGGGGGAGCGGGGATCCGTAGGGGATTCGGTTGCTGGCTGTGGGATTTGGGTGGATTCGGGTGGATATTGGGTGAAAGGGGAGGAGGAAGGCACGGGATGGGAGAGCCTCGGGGAGGCTCAACGGGCAACACTACCGGGCGCACGTGCACTAGTAGTGTTAGCGAGTGCACATGCGCCCGGCAACAATAACAAATAAGACATGCATGCATGCAATGCAGTAATAGCAATGCACTAATAACAATAGCAGCGCACACCCACACCATAAGTGACATCTTTCTCATGTCTAACCTTTTCCTGTCAATGGGTCAAGATTTTTTTTTTCAGCCAAACTTTACACTCTGAATTTTAAAACTTTGTACTCCAACAGTAAAAACTTTGTACTCCAACAATAAAAACTTTATACTCTTAGATGTAAAACTTTACGCTCCAAATTTTGAAACTTTGTACGAGAAAGATATTGCATTTTAAAGGGAAAGGAAAGAAAAAAAAAAGAAACGGGACCCATTTAGAATCCTGGCGTCCGCGCGCCTGCTCGCTGCGCATGCATGCAGCATGCAAGGCTCCACTCCCGTGTCTCCACGCGCCTGTGCGCCAGAAACGATGGTGGCGCGCGTGCGCTGTATAAGATTTGGGGGCTCCAACGGCTCCATTCAGAATGAAAGCTACTACTTGAAAGTAGCAGCATCAGCAGCTGTATGGGCCTTTTATATTTATGAAAAATGGCGTTTATGGGCCCGCTAACCCTCTTCTAGATGACAGGTTTGGTAGAATATACAATAATAGGCTTTTGCTCAAAAAAAAAAAAAAAAAACAAATCTATCTCAAAAAAAAAAAAAGAACTTATAGGCCTTTTCTTTTATATATATGGAAAAAAAAGGCGTTGATAGGCCCTGCTAACCCTCTACGGAGTATACTACAAACTAGAACCCAAATAAAGTCCTTGACCTAATTATCCCTCAACCACGATGGATCTCGATCGAGGCGGCGATCCGAGAGAACCTTCTGATCAGCCGGCGGCTGTCGCCACCGCCGACTCCTCCGCCTGCCCCCGCTTGGTGCTGCTGCCACACTACGGCAAACGCACCGACGACTTCTCGGTCCTCGCCGACGCCAAGACAACATCCACGGCCTCCTGCGTGTCCACGGGCCGACGCTTCCGCGTCTCCTTTGGACTCGTGCCATCGCCGCAGATCTCCAGCTTCCTCTACGGTTGGGAAGATCGAGTGTCCTACGACGACGACAAATTCGGCAACGTCCAGCATCCCGTTGTTCTCGCTGCTCACAAAGACTGCGTCTTGCTTCAGTTGAGGACGCCTTCCACCGCCAGGTCGTACTCGTCGTCGCTGCCACGGCCGCCGCCGGACTACTTCCTGTACCAGGCGCCGGCCCCGGACGCCCGCCGTCGCTGTTGCTGCTGCCGCCCTGGTACACTCCCAGGGAGTATGATCGGCACGGTAGGGCATCTTCTCCACGTAAACCGCGCCACATGGTCCAAGCGCCTGGCCTCCTGCGGCGCGGCGACGACGACATCCTAGTGGCACAGCTCGAGTTCAAGGGACCGGAAAATCAGCCAGCGGCGCTTTGCTTTCTCCGCCCTGGCCGTGACCGGGAGTGGCAGCTGAACACGATGGTGCCCATCGTCGTCGACGATGATGACAACAGGCAAGACGAGTACGGTGATCGCCCATTGTGGTGGTGGCAGACTGACGCGGCCTTTGCCGTCGGCGACCGGTTCTTGTGCTGGGTCGACTACCTCCGCGGCTTCCTCTTCATTGACATGGCGGACGAGTCGAGTCTCAGGCTCCGGTACGCTCCGTTGCCCGTCGTACCACCCTCCGGCGACCCGAACGCCTCCGACGACGGACGGCCGAACAAGGCATGGACCCGGAACTTGGCACCAGCGGGCGACAGCTCGGTGAGGTTCGTAAACATCAAGTCACGCTGCTGCTGTGGTGACCGTGGCAGGACAAGCTGCGAGCGCGGCCGCTTCTTGTTCACCGTAACGACCTGGACCCTGAAGCTCAGCATGGACAAGCCAATGGAGTGGGTGAAGGACGGCGTGCTCGACTGCGACGAGCTCTGGGCGCAGCCAGGATACACGGGCCTCCCACAAGTCACCGTGGAGTATCCCATTGTTGTCGACTCCGACTACCCCGATGCCGTCTGCTTTGTTGTCCGAACCAACTACCGCTGCTACAGCACGGACAGTATCGACAGGAAGGCATATATGATCGAGGTTGACACTAGAAGGAAGGTGCTGCGCTCTGTCGTCCCATATGGTGGTGACAATTATGCAACATCCTATTTTCCAGCCAAAATTCAGTACACTAAGCAGTAGTATGTACTTAAGTCACAACCCTCGAGCTAGAGTGCAAAGTTCATTGCAGCAAGACAGCGTGTAAGCGACTTAAGTGCCACGACTTGGTACTCGATATATTCTACCAAATGCGATGCGTTAGTGTTTCAAAACAAACCTTGTAACCTTCTTGGCTCGTTAACAGTCAATTATCAATATAACAAACAGGTGGGGGACTCTCTCCCTCCCGTCTCGAGTTATAAAAAAGTGACTTTAATTAGTATTGTTTTTTTTTATAACAACCAAATATATTACTTAACAGCAAAGCGCTGTTATGTGGGCAAGATTTGTCTAGTTTACATGGTCAAGAGCCGTCTGGATTGGACAACTCGAGATATGAGAAGCATTATGGCAGGTTACAAGAGGATCTGAATTTACTTCATTGGAATTCCTAGCCTTCCTAGCCTGTCCTGCAGGAACATGAGCAGAGATATTTTGGGTCCTAGAAATCTTGTAGACATTGTAATCCTTTCCTTGCGCTATGTTGCTGATAGTCTGAGTGTATATTCTGGCATCCCATCTTGGAATGCTAGAATTGGCCTCTGCATTTATATGCTGCATTCTTCCTGAGTTACCTGAACTTCTTGATTCATCTCTTTTGTAACCTTTATATGTGCACTCACAACATGATGTACTTGCTATGCAGTCCAAGTTTTGTTATTAAAAGTTTTATCATTCCTTACCATCCAAATGTACCAGAGAGTAGTGATGATGGAAATGATTTGATCATCTGTAGTAGAAGTGGTAATCATGTATGCAATAATATTTTCTGTTGGTGACAGCTGACATCCTATTGTACAGCAAAAATACAGCATGTACTAAGTCACAACCCTCAAGCTAGCTAGGGTGCAAAGTCTGTTGCAGCAAGACAGCAAAATAACACGCTGCGTGTAATAAGTCACACACACACACACACACACACACACACGTTGAACAACTGGATTGTAATCTAACCATCCTCATGATATTCTTTATTTGAACCTAAAACCTTAATTTGTAATATGACTTATTTTTCTTTTTGTATATGTGCATGCCACAATTTATAGGTTTAACCTTTTTCTTATGTTTTTTTAGTAGAACATTACTACTGTGTAAACTGGATTTTGGGAGACAACCCATCTCATTTTAAGATGAAGTAGTGCAAATTCTCTAGAGGTGGGATGTGGACGCCCAAATCCTCCACCTATGTAAATCGGCTAGGGCACACCAATAACAGGTAGACAATGAATTGACGGGCTGATGAGGAAGGCGATGCAATGGATTTGGGCGACAAAACGAGTAGAGGAGATGCGTGGAGGTATCTTATTTGAGAGAGGGAGCACGAGTGGAGGAGGCGTGTCCCGACGAGACTGGTGCATGGCAACGTATCATGTGGAAACCAACTTGGCGTGTAAACTATGAAAACTTTAATCAAGATTATAAGATGCTCATCCGATGGCCGGAGGTAGAGGTAGGTTATTTTAACACTTAACCCCCACTCATCCCACCTAATCCTAGATTTTGTAAATTACCCATGCACGTACATCACTCCCACGGGACACCAAAGCGACGGCACGACGACGAAACGGGGTCACTGAACCGCACTGGGTGATGTACGTGGCGGGGGTAATTTGCAAAATTTGGGATTAGGTTGGGATGAGGGGATGGGGGTCGGGGCGGGGGGTTGAGTGCGAAAATAGCCCACTGTCATCTTGACCGAGTTTTCATAGTTTACACACGAAGCTAGTTACATCAGATACGTTGCCCTAGTGCATCCGGACGTCCTGGCCCAGAGTTACGGATTGACTAACCGTGTTGCATCTATATATAGAAAAGCGAATAGAAAAGGATATTATATGTTGGGAAAACGAAAAAGGGAGACAGGCCGCGCCGCCACCAAGTATAGGGCATCCGTTTCTCCTGCGTTTCCATTGGAACAGCGGCAACATGGAAAACGGATCTACTGGTTCGCCACCGGCGGCCGCCGCATCCTGTCCTACTCCTCCCTGGGTGATGGTAAACCACTTCGGTCTTGAGCAATCCATCGTTGCGGAGACCAAGACGGACCGCGGCTGCCGCCTGCATCTCGAGGAATCTGCTCTTCCATGTCTCCCTCCTTGTCGCGGTGCCGCCGTCGAACTCCTGGTTGCACTACGGCTGGTGCGACAGCGCTTCGATCAGCCAAGACGCGGAGGGGGAGGAGACCAGTGACTTCCGCGTCAGCGTCATCGCGGCCCACGGCGGCGCTCTCCTCCTCGAGGTGAATTCATCCAATAAGCACGGGCCATACGGTCGTGCCACTAGAACGTGGGACTATTTTCTGTATCAGACAGGCATTATGCGCCCACCGTCGCTATTGAAGCTCCCTGGCTGCTACTTTCCCTATCTGTTTGATCCCAACATGGAGGGCCCGCGGATCATGAGCACAACAGACACTGGCCTCTTGCGCTGTTGCGAGGACGACGAGCACCTGCTGGTGGTACAGCTTGAGGTTTCTGGCTCCGACGACGAGCCCCGTGATAGGGCAGACCTCTGCGTTCACCGCGTTGGTCAGGAGTGGGAGCTCAAGCGAGCGGTGCCTATCCTATTTGGTGATCATCCGGGCAGCACGAGCAATGTGGCGATGCCACGGCGGTGGGGAGGCAGACACGGTCGTCCCCGTAGGAGACCGGCACCTGTGCTGGGTCGACTACCTCCTTGGCTTCCTCTTTTGTGACATGGCCGCCGCCGACGCAAGCCTTAAGCTCCGGTATGTGACGCTGCCGGTGGTGCCTCTCAGAGATGTGGAATACTGGGATGGCCGTCCTTACAAGAAATATTGCCGGGACTTGGCTGGAGCTGGTGCTGGCGCGGTGAGGTTTGTTAACATCGAACCCCGCTGCTGCTGCGGCGGACATGGTAGGAGCACGTGCGCACGCGGCCAGTTCTTGTTCACCGTGACGATTTGGACCCTAACCCTCAGCATGGACGAGCCATTGGAGTGGGTGAAAGAGGGTGTCCTAGACTGCAACGAGCTCTGGGAGCTTCCAGCCTACAAGGCCCTACCGCAGGTAACAGTGAAGTACCCTGTCGTGAGCTTGGACAACCCGGACGTGATCTGGTTCGTGGTCTTCGAGGACGTGCAGGGGGACTATACCAGGTTTGCTGATAGGAGGGTGTGGATGATCGAGGTAGATACAAGGAGCAAGGCGGTGTTGTCCGTCGTCCCCAGCACAGATCGTTGGGCGTCGAACACCCATGTTGCAGCGAAACTTTCTTGATGTTCCCTCATTCAGTGAGCAATTTCATCCAATTCCTGAATTACTGATGGAATGAAGCCTTTTCTTTTGCAGATATATATGGTATATCTGGTTAGTGCTTTTCAAATGTTTGAATGTTTCAATCACATAATAGATGCATTTGCTCTTCCCATCTAATAATTGTCAGTTGACATGTCATTTTGAAATATTACCATTTCATCTTCACTTTGTGTAGTGTTGGAGTAGTGGACGGGGTAGGCGTCACATTTGCGCATCCGGCAGCTCCTCGCTGCTTCGCTCTGCCTAGAAACTCTCGTCTCGATCACTTCCTGACTAGCCAGAGTTTCATCCATGCTTGGTCCTCGCCCGTCGCTGTGTGCCTTCGTGTGCCGCGCGTGGTCCTCACCTGCTGCACATACAAGTGATTGTACTCCCCCTCCCTCCTATTTTGGATTCACCTGTCTCCTCCCAATAATCGTCCCCTTCCTGCCACTGTATTGTTCTTAGATCTAGTTCAGTCGTTCATTATTTCTTAGTTCAAATCGTCCGTATTCAGTTCATGCATCTTTTCAGGTGATAATTCGGTAGTTTATGGGGCAACAGTTGAATTGAGTTGGCCTGCTGTTGCTCCTCCTGGCCGCGAGCAAGGAGGATAATAGCAGTAGGCAATGCCAAGTCCGCAGATCTCTAGTCTAAACAATTGTCTAGTACGTCAGCCATCAGTTTTTACAATTCCAAAATATGTGGCACCGTGAAATTTGAAATGAAATAACAATCAAAATCACCCAATTCGAATTTAACAAATGGGATTTTCCTCTGAAAAGGTTCGGTAGTCCTCAGTACTTAATCTTGTAAAATTCAGCATATTGATCTCTTCAGTAGTGGATTTCATAGGTTTCATATTGGTATTTAGTATAATGTCTGGGACTACTTTTTCTCGTAGGTTTAGTAACAATCATTACCTTTCACTACCGTTGAGTATATATATATTTGTTTTCCTGAAGGGATATGCAACCTTAATTTTGATACGTATAGGTTTATTAATTCTCAAAATATCCAATCATTCAGTTTACGCACTATTTATTTCTCAGTTTTAAATCCATGTCTCACTGGTTAGTATCTGCTCAGTTTCAGAACCATGTTGAGTTCCTGAGTCTTTCAATATTGATATTTGTTTACTCAATTTTATTTTAAGTTTTAGTTTTGTTTCCTCAGCTTCTTAGTCTGTATGAACTGCAGACTTGGTTTCTCCAGTTCAAGCTCAAGTTAAGTCTAGTAAAGCCATGTTCCTTTGTTCAGTAGTTTCTGTGCTTTTCAGTTTTACTTCAGTTCAATTTCAAGTTAACTCTAGGAGAATATTTTCAGTTCAAGTCCAGTAGAATCTATTTGCAGTTTAAGTTCAGATTCAGTAATGTAGATTCTAGGTTCAGTGTAGTCCAGTTAAACCATGTTAAATCTACGTTCAGTTCAGTCCATTAGAATTTATTTTGTTCAGTGTAGTCCAGCAAGACTATGTTAAATCTATGTTCAGTTCAGTCCATTGGAATATATTATTAATTTAAGTTTTGGTTCAGTGTTGTCGAAGAGTATGATTGTCTTAATGCTGCATTTTTTTAGGCAACCACTGTACTTTTACATATACAAGTTATTGGCTTACTGCTACATTCTGGAAGAAAGTCGGGCTACAATTTTATTTTTAGAATTTGAGGTTCAGTTTTTCAATTCTGCCTTCAAGGTTTAATAATTCAGATTTCAGTTTTGTTAGTTTACAGTTTGAGCTTGAGTGTTTCAGTTATCCCTTTCATGGCTTAATGTTTCATATAATACTTATTGTTTTCAGTTTTTCCCTCTAATGCTCAGTACACTATCCAGCTGTGCATGTTCTTTTCATCAATTTCGAGAAGGATGTTGCAGCTCACTTTGGTTTTCGTTCTGCAGGTAAAACCGGTTAGCAGCATGCAAACCTTGTGGTATATATGTACGTCCTTTTCATGATCTAGAGAAGCAATTTGAACTTATCTAATACATGTTTATTCCTTCAAGTATAGTTTTCAGCTCATATTCGGTCAAAAGTTTTCAGCTCATATCTGCATGTGTCTTGGGTGCTATGTGCTGGATCCGTTTTAAGCTATGTTCCGGAGCTTGAGCGCTTTATAATTTTCAGAATGAAACGCGGTAGTCTTAATCTTGTCGGATTATTTTGTTGCTGGATCATTTTTTAACAAGTTACGTATTGATTTCTGGTCGTTTGATCTATCAATACGTAACTTGTTTCCAATATAATTAAAAAGCGGAGGACTTTCAGTTCTTCCTGAAAAGCTTATATTTGTATATTAGATGCTTTTGAATATACTTTCTATGCTCTGTCACTTACTTTCAGAATTGTTTACACTAAGGGCCCGTTTGGATCCCAGAATTTCTAGAATTGAATTTGTAGTATAAACAATTGTTGTGGAAGAAGAATCCATGGAATTCATTTCTTATCTTCCACCCCATGAAGCCTATCTCAAATTCATGGGGTAGTAGATAGGAAATGGATTCCACAAATTCTTTCTTTCTAATTAAGAAAAAAAAAAAATGTAGATCTAGGCAAATGAGTTCCATAGGTTCTTCTTTCACAACTATAGTTTATACTACAAATTCAATTCCAGAAATTTTCGAGGATCCAAACAGGCCCTAATAGAATATCTCGGGGGCTTGATCATGCATTTTGCATGGGGCATTGTTTTCTTTTTTCTCTTTTTTTTTTTGAAATGAGCATGGGGTATTTTTTTTTTTTTTTCTTCAATGAAGTCAGACGCTTAATCTTTTGTGACGCCAGCATTACAAAAAAGTCAGTATCACAAACCATGCGCCTTAAACCATGTTTTGGTGTCGTTTATATGTTCAACGATAAATCCATGACACTGTTTTTTAGGAAATGACATTGGTTCTGATATCACAAAGTTTTATGACACTGCTCTTACGTCACTCTTATTACACTAGCTCACATGTTACATGCAGGATGGTCTAATAAAAAAAATTGCATCCTGTATAAATTCTCACCTAATTGCTATGATTTGGCTAGCGCATCTGCAACCGCAAGCCGCTAAAAAACAAGAAGTAACAGTAGGTGCACACACTCAAAGTCTCCGATGGATATATGAGCACAGACACTACCGCACAGAGGGCCTCTACCGAGCGCTAGAACTTCTACCGAGAGCCCCGATGTCTAGTGCTCGGTAGAGTCTGTCTCCCCTCTACCGAGAGAGGCTCTCGGAGGAACAAAGCTCTCGGTAGAGCTACCTCTACCGAGAGTCCAACCCTCGGTAACTTCGGGGCTCTCGGTAGAGGTTGAGTTCACCGAGGGCTAGCCCGCAAAGCTCCGCCCTCGATAGCGTTGACGCCCCAGCATCGGCAGCGGGGCTAACGCCCCTATGCCATCAAGTCTACCGAGGCGGGGTTATGTGCTCGGTAGATTATGGTCACTCTACCGGCGCCACATCCCCGGTCCTCGGTGAAGATTGTTTGCCAGAGCCCTTCTTCCGGCTCTCGGTAAATTGATCAATTTTTTGGTTTCTTTTTTTCATTCCACCTTGACAAACATAATTTAAAACAAGTCACATATATATCACATTGATACAAACTTGCATAATTTAAAACAAGTCACAAATATATCACATCCACACAAATTTGCATAATTTAAAACAAGTCACTACAAGCAAAAGATGTTCTACTACAATTACAAGTTCTACTACAAGTTTACTGTCGCCGGTCTTGTCGCTATTGCCGGTCTGGTCGCCGTTGAAACCACTCGGTGAAGTGTAGGTCACCAATGTTGAGTGTACAGATCTCCCAAATGTAGACTAACGTTCTAACTAATACATCTTCCTTTGCTTCACAACTACGACGATCGACATGGTGTCTTGATGACATTTAACCGAAGCTAGGCGTGTCGCTAGGTCTCCAATCTTACGAGCAACCCACTACTACGTAAAATGATTAACCGTGGCGGGCATTTAGGATTTTCCGTGGCGGGCATTAGGTCCGCCACGGAGCTAGGGTCACGTTAATCGCGGGTAATAACCGCGGGCGGACAACATGCCCGCTATGGAAAATGATTAGCGTGGCGGGCTTATAACAAAAACCGCCCGCGGTTAATACATTAACCATGGCGGGCATCTTTATGTGCCCGCCATGGTTAATCTATTAACCATGGCGATTTTTGTTATAAGCCCGCCACGCGGTTAATTAATTCAGGATTAATAAAAAAATAATTCAAAAAATACTATAAAATTACAAATTATGATTTAAACCACATATTAAATAATAAAAATAAGAGAATATTCACATAAATCTTAAACATGCATCACAATTTAACATTCAACTAAGATGGACATTATAAGCACTTAGAGTTTAAAAAGTGTGATCACCACACATCGGAATTTACAAAACTCGATCCAACGATCGATTGATCAATCACGTTTTAGTTAGGGTTACAACTCTACGCCGTCCCCACATATAGTCCTTCATGTCTAGCTTATTTCTCCAAATCCCGTAGTTCCCATAAGTCGGGATTTGTAGCAAGGTCATTTGTTAGGGTTGAAGAAATGGCGGTGTAGGTAGCACAACGTCCTCAACGACGCCCCTACGGATGGCGCCAACGGTTTCTTGAACTTAATGTCCACGTCTTTCATCCAAAAAATTCCGTGGTTCTCTTCGTCGGCTTCGCGCCACGTAGTACGGTACACGCCGCTGCGGGATATGAACGCATGTGCATAGAAACCACACGGGTTCTTTGCCTAAAAGGCTGCTTACCGCGACCGCATGCACCTATATATATGTACCGAAAAAATGGTTAGAATATTATGAGACCATTCAATATGGACGAGCAAACGAGAGTAATCTTTGCATATACCTCGACATCTCGCCCGATCTTCATTTCGTCCTTATGTTTTTCTTTGCGTATCTTTGTGCCTCCGATCCAATGACTCGGGGGGTCTTTCAAGTAGTCTTTGTAAGCCCTTTACGAAATCCCACGGTGTCATGACTTATAGAAGTTTGGGGTATGAAATAGTATACAAGTGTCGTGACTTACGGTTGCGGTGGCCTCTTCAAAATGTTTGTAGAGTCCTTTTTGGCGTATCATACAACGAGTCCAAATTTAAGGGCCGCTCCATCCCGAGGGAAGATTAGCCAAGTAATCCAAAGTGGCCAATGTGTGCCGTTGTTTGTATACCGCCATGCTACACCATATTATTTGATTAGAGATATATTCCAAGTGTTCAAAAAATAAAAAGTATTGCTTTTGACTTACTTGATATGTTGGGCGCAAAGAGACAACCGCCACCGATTTGATCTTTTTCATGCACTTACAACCTGTAGTCCGCCATCTCTAACTCTTGCATCGCATAATCTTTTATAGTGTTTATATTGTTCGGCCTTGCCCGGCCTTCTTGAGCTCGGGTTCCTCCCGCTCTCCATCCAAGATCCGTAAAAATTCCGCCACGCCTATATATATTTGGACATAGAAACACAACCGGCCGATTCATCGTTTGGGCTACCAATGCTTGCATCCCGCAAGCACATGTTGTCACGTCATTATAGAATCGAGAGCTAGAATTAGTTGTGTATGAGCGTAATGATCGGGGTATACAAACTCACACAAAGCATAGAGGGTGACAACGGATTGGTCGAGGTCCTCGGCGCCGTAGCAACCGCCACATTTCGGCCGAAGCCTATTGGCGGTGAAATGTCCTCCTCCAAGTGAAAGAGCTCTTTAGGAACCCCGAAATGGAACTCCCTCACCCCCGATCAATCTGCATGCTTATATAATAGGTGGAACCTGCGAGTGTCCCACTCCTCTTCCTCGATTAGCTGGCCCTTGGGCACCATGAACTTGCCAAGCTCAAACCAGTCTGGGAAATCGACAGCTTCTTGAATGGGACTTTGGGCGGTGCGATTGGGTTGCTTCTTCTTCTTCTTCTTCTTCTTCTTCTTGCCCACCGCCTTTTTTGTTCCGCTTCCGCTTCTTCTTTGCCTTTGGCTCACCGGCTTTCTTCTTCTTTCCAAACTCGTGGTTTATGTTCTTCACCATTTCAAACACCTTTGGCCCGTACTTTACCCTTTCCGGCTCCTCCGTTTCACCCACTGGCTCGCCGTCAAAGTACTCATCCATCAAAAATTCCCGGTACCTGTGTTCTTTGCAGAGGAATTTACGATGCTTCATGTACACCGTCTTTTTGTGATCCGCTAAGGTAAGTGGAGCGAGGTATTCTCTATGCAACCGAGCAAGTTTGTCTTCCCCTTAATCTGCCCGACAATGAAAAAGAGAGCAGGGGTAATCACCGATGGTGACCATTATCATGGCCTTTAGAGTGAACTTCTTCTTCTCGGACGCATCCATAATCTTGACCCCTTTCACGCGAGTTCCGCAAATTCCTCCAATGCGGCTCAATGAGAACATCTATATCATTCGGGCTGCTTTGGTCCAGAAATCAGCATGGCCAGTAGAAGATATTTGCGCCCGACACCTCGTAGGGAGGCAGGTTGTATATGGTCGTGGTAAGCGGCCGGTGCTGTCGGCGAACTCCCGAGGTCTCCGAACGGATTCATCCCGTCGAGTACTCAATGTGAACCTTACGTTTCGGCTCGCCCCCCGAACTCCGAACATCTCATTGATGCGTTTCCACGTTTTGGCATCCGAGGGGTGTCGCAGCTTGCCATCGCCCTTCGCGATGCGTTCAGCTAATGCATGCCGGGACATCAGCTTGGCATCCCTCGGGTTCCCAAAATTGCACGCAGCGATCGAGCACGGGTAGGTACCACACCAATAGGGCGGGGATCTTCCTCCGGGTGTAACCCTCTTCTTCCTCGTCCTCGGGAGGTGGCATCCGCTTCTTCATGCCCGTCTTACGCTTCTTGGGCCCTCTCGACGGTCCCTCCTCATCGGTGGCACGACGGCCAAAGATTCCTCTTGTAACGACTCACGCCGCATCGCGACGGTTGTGTAAGTCCCGCATAGTCACCCCGTATAGAATACGATGGTTAGGGCACGCATGAAACTTCTTCAGCTTCATCGCCACGAGGACGAATTATCTTCTTCGCCCGATAGGTATTGGCGGGCACCTTATTCCCCTCGGGTAAAACGATTGTCACCGAGGTACCGTAGCAGTCATTGAAGCTCGCGGTTCGACCACCCGTGACGAGCCTTCAACATCAACATCGTTAGGTTAAAACGTAGCACCGTGCAATCCTTCCCGGACATTTGCCGTCATCTTTGTAGAGAGGGTCAATTGCCGTGCGCTTCATCTGTCTAAAATTCTCGAGCCGCCTTGGATTGCCAAACAACACGTCATCTTCATCTTTGAGGTTAGCAATTTCCTCGAAAAGAGCGGCATTCTCGGGCGACATGTCATCAACTAATCGACTGTTCACCATCATCTCCACCCGCATTGTCGTCTGCCATGTCTTCAAGCAGTTCATCTACGGTGATGTAATCATGATTATCAACTTGTTCTCGTCCTTCGTCCACCACCGTTGTTTCCGTCGTTGCGGTCGACGGGGGGGTCCTCAGATGAACCGCCGCGACACCCGGTTCTTTTTCACCATGATACGCCCACACGGTGTACCTCGGCTCCCTGATGAAACCATACCGCACCAAGTGCTCCACGATGACGTCATCCTTGTGTAAGAACAGATGCTTGCACTAATAGCACGGGCATACCATTACTTCCGAACCCTGACTAATTCGATGCTTCTGCGCGACGGGCATAAACTTCTTTTCGCACATCATCAACGAAATCCAAACTCATCCTCGGCCCTGTACATCCATCTCTATTCGGCGCCATGGTCGACGGCCTACTCAAATTAATTAAACCAAAAACAAAGAGAATGATCGATGATTAGAGATCAGTATCGATGAAAAAGAGCACGCACACTTCAAAAAGAGAGGGGAGATCAAGAGAGGGGAGGAGAAAGAGGGGAGAGAGGGGAGGAGAAAGAGGGAGAGAGGGGGAGAGAGAGAGAGAGGTGGAGAGAGGGAGAGAGAGGGGGAGGGAGAGAGAGAAGGAGAGGAGAGGAGAGAGGGGGAGAGATCAAAACTAGATCTCAAAAAGAGAGGGAGAGAGAGGGGAGAGAGAGAGGGAGAGAGGGGAGAGAGAGAGAGGGGAGAAAGAGAGAGGAGGGGGAGAGGAGAGAGAGAGGGGAGAAAAGAGAGAGGAGGAGGAGAGAGGGGGAAGAGAGAGAGCACAAACCACACACATTTATCCATGAAAAAAGGAGAGAGAGAGGGAGAGGGAGAGAGGGAGAGAAAAGAGAGGAGAGAGAGGGAGAAATACCCCTAGCGGTGCCAAACTTCAATCAAACCAAGGGCAAAACCTTCCCCTAGAAATGGTGTTTTCTTGAGTTTTGAAGCTTAAAACCCTAGAAAATGGCTTAAATCCCGTGGGGAAAAAGAAGGTTGGTGCTATATTTATAGCCCAAACTTTTTCATGGCGGGCATTATAAGAAAACCGCCACGGTTAATGTAGATTAACCGTGGTGGGTAGAATATAACAAAACCGCCACGGTTAATCACCATTAACCGTGGCGGTTTTTTTTAGAATGCCCGCCACGGTTAATCGATTAACCGCGGGCGGGTATCACTGGCCGAGGGGGCAGCCGGGCCAACTATTTTCCGTGGCGGTTTCTAAATGCCCGCCACGGAAAATAAAAAATCAAGCACCTCGCAAAAATCATTTTTCGTAGTAGTGACCACCTTTGTCCGATATCCATCTGTAGTGCGTGTTGGCATTGGATTAGCCCATGTCCAAACATAACCTAATCGAGACATTGTCTGGGTTAGAATGGATGCATAACTACACCCACCTTAGGTTAAGTCATACACTTGAACCTGTAATTATTGAAAAAAATTATGAGAACATCTCGAGATTACCACATCATTTCTAGATATAAGCTAGGTGATAAATTAATATATCGAGATTACCACATCATTTTGGTTCCTCTGAGCCATTATTTCAGCCAATCCCGCAACATCATGAAGCATGTTCCTACTTTTAGCTGTCATCAATAGTGAGGAGGTAGAGTGTACCCATTTTCTTGAAGCTTGTGTACACATCCCATGACAACATATTTTGTGCAACCGACGGCTGGTTCGCAGTGCTTTTATTCCAGCCTATGAGATTTTGTATACGATTGCCACCTCTCCTCCTAGGGGCTTATGGATACGCTAATTCGACATTGATTTGTCGCCCTAACACTATGAAGATCATGATAGTGCTGGACATCCACTTCATGAAACCCAAAGTACGAGAGAGTGTGCTTAAGCCAAGTGATTTGGTCAATGGATCGCAATACATTTAAAAATCATATAAATTTTAAATATACATATACAAATGTATTTGACAAATTGATTATAAAAATATAGTTAACATTGCTGGAACATTAGGAGCTACGGTGGGCACAGATCTTGGATTAGGGTCAAATCTCGGGCTTGTTATGTGGCTAGTGAAACCTACGACTTGGGGTAGTGGAAGATCAAGTCCAGCCATCTAACATAAAGATATAGAAATTAGTTTCAATTTTTTTGCAACTCAACTAGAAATATATATATAGTACAATTACATACCACAACAAATATTATTACAAAGAAATCATAGCAATATATACCACAAAACATATCGACGGTGGTAGAGGGCGTGGACGGACGACGGTGGAAGGTGTCGGGGCTCGCGACGCGGTGGGAGGGGCATGGGGCTCGCGGGACGGCGGTGGTCGGTGTCGGGGCTTATGGATGGCGGTGGAGGGCGTGGGGCTCGCAGACGGTGGTGGAGGGTGTGGACGGCGCGCGGATGGTGGTGGTCGTCGGCGGGGCGTGGCGGGGGCGGTGGCGGGCATGGGAGCAAGCCGATGGCGTGGTGGTGTTTGGCCGGCGGTGGTGGTAGCGGGCGGGCGTGGGCGCAAGCGGCGCTGGCGGGCGTGCGCAGCAGGCGGCGTGGGGCGGACAAGCGGGTATGCGGCGCAATGGGCGTGGCGCGAGTGGGCACGCAGCGAGCGGCAGCGGAGGGTCGGCGAAGTGCGGGCGCCAGCGGTGCCGCGGCGGGCGAGCGTGGCGGCGGTGGCATGGGTGGTGGCGTGGCGGGGGCGGTGGCGAGCGGGCGAGGGAGCGTGTGTGTGATAGAGAGTTAAGCTTGAGGGGCAACGGATAAGGCCTCTAGACAATAGCGCTACCGAGGGGCTCAACATACGCGGCCCCGGTAATGCCCCGATCATAGGGCCCCTACCGAGAGCCACCAGGGCCCTCGGTAAACTTTTTTTAATTACGGCATCAAAATTTGTGTGCAAATTTCAACATTCCATTTTTTTTTTTGAATTTTGGGGTTAAAATTTGCGGACAAATTTCAACATTCCAAATTTTACCGAGGGTCACAGCAGGCCCTCGGTAACGTTTGCCGAGAGCACTGTCCATGGCTCTCGGTAAAATATACTTTTTTGAATTCGCATCCAAATACACTCCTCGTATGTGCGTCGGTACCACCATCTCTACCAGCTTCTGTATTGTCCATGCTCCCAAAACAACTTTGCAGCATTGTAGCCAAAGATAAATAAATGTAACTTTCAATTTCTTTTCCTTGAGTACTTATGCATGTCAGCAATTTATCTGGCTAAATACAACTATTTTCGGTAATAGCGGTCCTAGCTATTGTTATTGATTTAGAACCTTATAATATAGACCCAATTTGGAATGGCTAGAATTATTTGATAAGTTAGTAGCTTTTGTGGCTATCTGCTCACTAAAGCACTTATTTTCAGAAGCCTGGACATGAAGCCGTATGTTTGGTAGATAGGACCGTATATTGAAGGTAAGCTCGCTGAAGAAAAGGTCCAGCGGCCAGATGTTCAATTGCAAGTGTGGAGATGATCTTACTGGAAAATACTTTTTCTTTACAACATAGTGATCTTGGAGTTTTATCTCTTGTAATCGTGACAGTGTTTTGTATCCAAGTTAGGTGCATTAGGTAGTTCATTCTGTTGAACATGTTTATCTGTAAATGGTGGGCTCGGGTGGAGCTTGCACACCACGGCGCCATGACTGCGTCCATGGGCTCACACTGCCTCTACGCCGTGCTTATTGCACCGGCGACTCAAATGGCAGGGCACTATGCATCTCCAGGTGGTGACAGGGATGTGGGATCAAGCCCGGTTATATTCAAAGGAGAATGCATTGGGAAAAGCTGCGCCATTATTCGTAGTGAGAACTAACTCGCCACTGCTCGCGCTCTCTGTCTCGTTCGTTGAATCCAGTTCCTGGTGACCGCGCTCCGGGCAGCGCCGGAGGCTGGTGAGTCCATAGGACAGCGAGCAGCCGATCCTAGCAAGTGACACGTGTTCAATTAAGAAGCAGACTGGCAGGGGAGAAGCTACCCTTTGCCGTAGGGGTCGGCTGACCCAGTGAATTCGTGCGAACTTGGTGAAAATTACGGTTGTGCACCATTGTCTAAACGAAAAGACCTCAGCGTTCATTAGACCTGACCCCGGCGTCACTTTGGCCTGCCTTCGCTTCGGACTGGAGAAGAATCACTAATGGAGGGGGATCTCATGCTCCTGCGAAGGCGGCGCTCCAATGGGCTAGCTATGTTCAGCTTGCTCCTGAGGAAGGCCCAAAATGGACTCTTTTAGAGCTGTATTCTTGTTGACCCACTATAAAAATTGCCACGTAATTTTTCAGAGTACGTACTTCACTTATATGCCTCCTCGGTCAACACTCGTTGCCCAACTCATGCCTCTGTCAAAACAAGTGTTCTTTTTTTTTGCGATAAGGAAAAATTCTATTGATACTAAAGCAAGTTACATCCTCTCATTACAAAAAGTAAACCAAGTTACTCTACCTCTATTGATGAGAGACAAGAAACCTTAAAAACCATAAATTCAACCATCTAGGATCATCATCCCAAACGGATATGCCACGGACGCAAGCTCCGATCTGAACGAACGGGACCATCTCACCATCCACCGTCGTCATCCTCATACCTATCACTTTTGCAAAAGAGAAGTAAACTGCTAAAACTCCACATGCAAACATAATGAAATTGGCGCCGATTATGTCATCGAACACATCATCGTTGTCTTCACCAAATTCGTCATGAGAGAATACATGTCCAACCGACATCCGAGATAGATATCGTTGGAAAACTAAATCTAACTAGCCATCGCTATAGCTGCATAGAACCACAACGAGACAAAGGAAGGGTCAGAGTACCTTATTTTATATCAATGGTGATGTCTTCGTCTTGTTATCACTGCTGAGGAACGTCATGCTCCATTGCTCCATCGATGATCTTGACGACGTCTTACGCCGTGGCCAATCTCTTCGAATGGATCTCCGGAGAAACCTTGAATCTTGAAGACTCGATTTACTAGGAAAAAACTTATTAAAAACGATGGATCCCCACTCCCTTCAACCCCGACATGATGCCAAAGGAGAAGGGAGGGGGGGACCAGCGGTGGTGGAAGGCGGGAGCCGGCGGCGGCGGCCCTAGGGCTTGGGGGCGACGGCTCTCTATTTTTCAAAACAAGTGTTCTACCTGTACGTTAATTAGTCTAAACCGTGGATGGGAAAAAAATTGACCCTATGCCAGTGGGCATCCTGGTTTGCACTTCTACTTTCGTGGACAACCTCCACTTTGGTAAAATTACCCATTCTGTGCTTGATCTCCTGAACTACAGGGCCATATACTCCAAAGGCTTGTCCTTGGATACTTTTCACTGCATTAGTGCATTCTCTTGCCACCTGCAAGGTCTGGATATTGAGGTCACTAGCGAGTGCCAGACCCTCCCGGCATGCCAGCACCTCGGCCATCTCTGCATCCATGTAGCCATCCAAAACCAGGGCCGACTCCCCCAAAAATTTCCCTGTGTCATCATGTCCGACCACAGCCACAGAAGCTCTTCTCAGATTCTTTGATATTATGGCGTCGGCGTTGATCTTGTTAACGCCCCTAGGCGGACCAATCCAGCACATAGCCGGTTGCACCACCGCCGGTTGCGCAGTCGGTTTTGCAGCGCCCTTCGGTGTTGCCTCCTCCAGTTCACTGATGAAACGCTCGATGAAGCAATGTGTCGAGAAAGGACTCTGAAACTGGTGGCGGCGCGCATACCAGATGACCTAGAGGTGGACAACCACCCTTGTGAGTTCCTCATGCTTTAAGCCCTTGATCCTTTCTGGTTGTTGGGAGACTGCGTTCTAAGTTCTCCCTCTGTTTTCTGGGCTGGCAATAGGAAGCCCATGCAATTTACTGGCAGCCCAATTAGTCACCTTAATCATCGTTAACCTAGATAGAGTCCTAGACTACACAGGATTACCAACGCAGGCACCCAGCCGCCATTATTGTGCGCAGGCACCATAACCTAGCCGCTAGTGCAAACCATTTCATGTACGTACGAAAATGCTGGGGCGAATTCCACTTCATCGTTTCGACGCTCTGAACCTACGACGACCAATAATCAATCGATACTTTGCCCCAACATGCAGCCACCGGCAGCTATTCTCCAATTCGCCGGTGGCCACTGCCGCCGCCAAGGATAGGTGCTGGGTGCTGCTGAGCAGCCATGGCCGCCGCCTCCCCGATGATCCGTCATTCGTTGCCGACGCCAATACCGCCGCGGAATCCCGCAACTCCAAAGGCCGACGCCTGCGCGTGTCCTTCGGATGCGCCGCGCCGCCGTCCAGCAGCTCCTACCTCTACTACGAAATTCCCAAGAGCTCCGACGACCACTACAACGACGACGATGACCGCATCAGAGTGGTCGCGGCCCACGGGGAGTTGCTCCTGTTGAGGATGTCTAACCATCGATCATGTTGTGGGGACTACTTCGTGTGCAGGCCGGCGGCGCGCCGCCGCCGCCGTCGCTGTCTCTGCTCCCGTTATAGAGTTTTTCGACCAAACCCGATTGCGTCCCTGCATCCTACTTCAGCCCTTCCTTGCGCCCAAGCCTCGACAATGGCCGGATTGGTCTGCTGCGACGAGGCGAGAACGATGTCCTCGTGGTCCATGTCGACCTGTGGTACGATTGCGATGCGCGATGGGAAAAGGCCGTGTTCAGTGTGCTCCGCCCTGGCATGTGCCGGTGGGAGCTGATGAAGCCGGTGCCCGTTTTTCAGAACGGAACGATGGAGTGTTCGTTACCCGAGATGTCATCTGCGTCGGTGACCGGTTCCTATGCTGCGTTTGGTATGGAAGCAGCTTCTTGCTTTTGCGACATGGCTGACGAGGCGAGCCCCAAGGTCCGTATTGTACGTCTGCCTCCGGAGGTGATCCGGTGCAGATACGGCTTTGATGACAACCCCAAGAAATTCCGACGCATGGGCGCCACCGGCGACAGCAGTGTGAGGTTCGTCAGCATCCACCCACACTGCTGCAGTGTTGAATATTACGATGACAGCCGCTACTGCTGCGGCTGTGGTGACTCCGACAGGAAGGAATGCTGCTGGCACCCCCGCTTCGTCTTCACCATCAAGACCTGGAAGATGAATCTCAGCATGGAGGTGCCAATGGAGTGGGTGCAAGACGGGGAGATTCACAGCGAGGAGATCTGGGCGCTTCCGGGATACGAGGGCCTCCCGCAAGCATTTCCTGAGTGGCCCGTTGTGTGTTTGGGCAGAGCGAACGTCGTCTGCTTTTTGGTCTCCAATTATGACTTCACCAGGGTCGACAAGAAGGTATGGATGGTTGAGCTCAACATCAACACCAAAACGATGCTGTCAGTCGTCCAGCTCACCTATGATGACTACCGGAGTGAGTACTATCGTTTACCAGCAGAAGTTTAGTACTAAGCAGAGAACACCTGATATTGGTAGTGTGGTAGCTAGGCTGGTAAAATCAAGCTCGCAGTTATTTCATCAAGATAATAAACGAGTAGCGTTTACCGGATCCCAGATTGTTAGTTGCAAAATTTAAAGTTTGAGCCCGTCATCAGAAGCATATATATAATCATTCTTACAAGGTTTGTATCTGTATCCCCGTGCAATCCAAACATTTCCGCGTGGTCATTTGGAAAACATATTGCCACTCTCTGGTGATTCCTTTTAGAAGTTGATGCTTCATATCTCACTTTATTTCTTAGCACCACGAACACTTCAGGTAATTGATGATATATTATTTTTTTTCAGTAGATGGTGTTTGTATAAGATTGGATTGTGATTAACGGGTCATAGATCCGTCACAGTATGTATGGGATATAATTAAGCTAAGTTTAGCATAGCTCTCTTTGGCCCAGCCGCCCTAAGTATTTTTTTCTGGATCCGCCACACAGATTTAGATAGGTATAAGATACATAAAGATTTAATTGTTATTGTGCAAAATTACCATGTATTTCACATGTCGTTTGCTTAGCTGCTAAATGGGCTTAAGTCGATGTAGTCTTCTTGGGCTGTGAGAAAGCACACAAATAATCTTCTACTCACAACAACTTCACTCTTTTGTTTTGTTTATTTTGATCATTTTATTTCAGGTTAATGTATGCAAAGTGCTACTCTTCCAGATAATTTTCTCAGCGATCCAGAAAAGTTACTTAGACAACAAAGAGAAAAGCTCAGGAGAGCACAAAAGAAGTTTCGTAGACCAACATTCAAAGCGGAGTTTAGCATCTAACTTTGAAGCTATGGCTAAAAAAGTCTGCATGAATTCTCTGCTCCGACCACCACCAATATCCGCACTGGACCTACAGTTGATGTTGGAGGGAATGGCTTGGAGCTTAAGCCTGCACTCATCACTATGGTGCAAGCTAGTTAATTATGTGGGAAGGCACATGAAGATGCAAGTGCCTATTTGCAACACGTTCTCGAGATCTGCAGTACCTTCACCATCAAGGGGAGACACGTGATGCCACTCTATTTCTCCTTTACCCATTCTCGCTGCTTGGAAAGGCCAAACAGTGGTTCTATGCTAACAAGGAGAAGAAAAATACTTGGGACCGCTGCTCAACCAATTTCCTCGCCAAGTTCTTTCCTACGGGCAAGGCTTAATGCCTTGCGTGGGAAAATTTCGAGCTTTCAGCAACAACACGATGAATCGTTTTCCGAGAAGCTTGGGAACATTTTCAAGACATGATTTCAGAGTGTACTCATCATGGGATGGAGGACTGGCTATTGATGCAGACATTCTATCACGGGCTCACTAGTAGTACCTTGTGAGACAATGGACGCCAAGCATCGGAGGAGCATTCTTAACTATTACACTCCCCAATGCTACTACACTCGTTGAGAAGATGACTTCCAACCAGAGTTGGAATGAAGAGCGCACCGCTACTTGGAAGAGAGGTGGAGTCCATCAACTTAAAGAGGTGGACATGATATCCGCAAAGCTTGATTTGTTGATGAAGAAGTTGGAGAACCAAGATCATGAGAAGAGAGAGGTCATGCATATGAATGACGCTCTCATGACTTGCGAAGAATGCGGAAGCTTTGGATATTCCAGGAAGAGTTGTCATGAAATTATGGAGGATGTACACTACATCAACAACAATTATCGCCCCTCAACAACCTCAAGGGTGGAACCAACAATAGAGGCCGAACTACTCATGTAACTACCAAGGTAATTACCATGGTGATAATTTTAATCAGCCTCCTTTGAGAGAGTTACTTGTTGGTGAGTCTAGACTTATTGAGCAGATCAATAAGAAAGTCATAGCCAATGATAAGACCTTAGACACCATCGGTGCCGGGCTAGACACCTTCTCTACTTCCATGAAGAACCAAAGCATAGCTTTAACAAATTCTTGGAGTCACAACTTGCTCGCTTGGCCGCCGCTGTTCCCCCACTAGAAACTAACAAGATCCTAGGCCAGCCCGAGAAGAGTTAGAGTCTCGCAAACCTTGTCGATATTTTTAATGCAAAGGCTATCATAAAGACTTTACGAAGAAAGGATGGAAGCATGAATCCTTACCATTGAAGAAAGGAGATTCAGAAAGACTGACCATCACTATTTGGATTGGGCCGCACACTTTCAACAATACTCTTTGTGACCATGGATCCAACATTAATATTATGCCAAAGGTTAATTTATGATAAGATCCATGGTGCTCCTTTATCATATACAACCATGTGCTTGCAGCTTGCGAGATCAATCGATCATCTACCCCAATGGCATCCTTGACGACATTTGTCTACAAGTTGGCAATTCGTTCGTGCAAAGCGCACTTTTTGTCGTCCCTCAAGGCTGGAGGAGATGAAAATTCAACCATCATATTGGGCCGACCATTCTTAACTATTGCCAAGGCTATCATCTACGTTGCACAAGCGAAGATTTGTTTCAATATCAAGGGGAGAAGGGAGACCTTCCACTTCAAGAACAAGACACATGAGTATCCCGCTCATCCTCAATATAGCCCAGAGATTGAAGAACTTGTCAAGAGAATGATCCTAGCTCTAGAAGAAGGAAGAACAAGAAGAAGCAGCCGCAATACACGAACATGATCAATGCAGTCCACTCAGAATGGGACTACGCTGCTACTTCACCTTATCTGCCAAAGATGGAAGATCCAGGTAATCCTGAAATAGATATTTCAATTAATCAACTAACCTTCACAAATACCATCTGTGATACAGGCTTAGGAGTCAATATCATGCCTAAGGTAATATATGATTTTGTATTTGGTAAACAACCATTGTACGAAACCTATACGCAGTTGCAGATGGCAGATCGGTCCTTCAGGAGACCAGAAGGCATAGCTAAAGATGTACCAGTCCAGATTTGTGACCACTTCGGACATGAAGTCTTCATTGTCCTGGACATGCTAGATGAAGACATCAATGCACCCATTGTGCTGGGAAGACCGTTCCTGAACTTGACCTGTGTAGTCATCTACAAGAAGACTAGAGAAATCCACTTTCAGTTTCCCCTACGAATAGGTATGTTGTTACTTTAAGAATTTTTGCGACTATGAAGAGCCCAAGGAGCCTCACAATAGGAGAAGGCAAATTGTTCGTCGCAACTAGTACGTCCCAAAGACACAAGAAGAATGGGAAGATTATGCAACGACAAAGATCAACTATGGAAGTTGGATGGGAAGATTGGACCAACAAATTGAACATTGAAGAGGTACATGAAGAAGAGAAGGTACAGGATGAGGTAACTCCACCTGCTCTTAAGCCAACCAAGAAGGTATGGAGGAAGAAGGAAAGCTCACTTCGGAACCAGAAACATCCTCTCCTTCAAAGGTAACTTCCCTAGACGCTTCAGTACAATCATACATACCAACTGACATACCATGGGAGTAAACTCCTACGTACCTGTCGGGTACCAAAATAAATGGCACCCTCGACACCACGATCAAGGAGAAAAATCCACATCAACACATAGCCAAGACAAACAAGCTGCTCTGCGAGGGTCTCGGACTAGGGACCCTCGCAGAAAAGGAACCAGCGACTCACCCGAGGCCCTCTCGGGAGGGGAGATTGGGGGTGGCTCACCCGGGACCCCCTCGACCAGACGTACCTCTCGGCTTCCGTCGCTTGGCACCGGCCGCGACAACAAGGATGGGCGGGATGAATGCACCTGACAAAGCTACACGCCCTGACACCCCGGATTCCCTCGCCAGAGGGGACCGCGGTAGTCAAATCCTCCTACAATACCGTCAAAATTGCTCGAACGCGCTTTTAGCGTTGTTCACGCCTTTAGAAGCGAACGCGTGACAACCACCCGTTGTAATGTCATATCACGCGCCATTAGGAGGAGGACCTCGTTGTTGTCTAGAAGAATGGGAACTGGCTCCATGAGCTCCCACTAGACCATGCCACCGGTGCCAGTACAGAGCAAACATAACTCGACCATTTTCTGTCGCGCATGGCGATCGTACCACAACTGCAGCTAGACCAGGAGGAGATGAGTCATGCCATGTTGAGCCAGCCCTGTGCTCCCACTGTATAGCATGGGGCAGAAGGGGAGGCGAACAAAATAGTGTGCATAGACGCTCTTGGACTTTGTCAGAAAGTCTCAGATGTGGATCTGAAAGAGCGACGGTAGCCCGGCGGTGCCAGTCATGTACACAAAGTGGTTGACCTTAAAATCAGTTGAACACCGTTAGTTATGCATCTCAAGAGCACCGAGTCCGTATGAGTGGCAATGACGCTCATTGTAATCGTATTTGTCGTCCCCTCGCTTGGCGTGCTATCCGAGAAAGTCATAGTAGAATAAGGAGCGGCAATTCCGAAGGGGACGCGCAGGGGTTCGATCGGTCTTTGGTGCATAACCATCTGTTTTGGTTGCGGGATCTATGGGTTGTATTGGCTCCATCCCTTGTTTTGGGGATAGGTCCAATCCTCACCGTGTTTGGTTGTGAGAGTGAAGTCGCCCCAGTTTCTTGTTTGGTTGGAGGATCGTAAAAGGGTTGGAGCCAACCCGTCACCTGCTTGGATGGATGTATGGATTGGAACTTATGAATCTGATCACTTTCCTACTCAAATGGTAATCTTAACCCCCCTCCCTCAAACTATACACTTTTCTCCAGCATTTCAATAACATTTTAATACATCAGAATATAGCAATATATTGGTAGGCACGACAACTTCACAACCAAATACAAGTCTTAGGCCACATTAGACATAATACCAAGGTCAAGCCTTACACACATTAGCAAGTCACATGCTTGCATGATGCATCAAGTTCAATCCTTACACAATATATAGCAAGTTCAAGGCTTCCACATAGCAAGATACAAGCTTACTTAGACCACTAATATATAGTTGTATGTGGTACTAGCAAAAGATTTATCCTACCACTATAACTTACCCTTATTGCCCGGGGTAGTTGTCGTGTAATGTGCTTTGCAATCTAGTTTAATTAATGGTGAAAAGGGAAGTTGTTGAAAGCTCTAGCTATGTTAGGTTGGGAGACCAAATCGTCATAATAGAATGATAAGTGAGTCTCGTTGAAACTACCATTCGGTTGTCAAACAAATTTGAGGGCACATCATTATCTATTTTGGCCACTTCCTTTATTGCCTTGGCTATCTTGTTACTTCCTTTATTAATTGTAGCAACCAATGGATCAAAATCAGTCCTAGACCTATTGTTGGTCTTCTTGTTGTTGCTGGTCTTGCTTGCAGATGATGTTGCCCCATTGTTGTCTTCATTGGCTGATGAGACAACGGCTCCGATCTTCCATGAGGTAAGGGGTAATTTCGATTGGTGGAAGACTCGACGTTGATGATCGGCTTCAAATCAATATGATTAAAACCTGCAACTGCTGCACCACAACTCGATGGTTATCAACCAAACACGACTTGATTGACCTCGCCGAGAAGGCTTTCCCGTAGTTTAATCGAAGAACACAAGGAAGAATAGATAAACACGCTAATCGATAATTGTAGATATGAATGATGCGAATTGAAATATGGTGTTCGAGTTTGTATCACAAAAGGACTAATCGACACTATGGTGACGAACAAGAACGGGGCCCCTGGATCGCTGTAAAAGTACATTTCTTCATGGTTACAACGAACAATTCAGTTTATGCAGCGCCTTTCCATGGTCACATTGATGGATCTAGGGGACTTATGGAGCTAAAACTAGATCCAAAATGACTGCGTCGTCGTCCCTTTCCAACTAATCCAGGATTGCCTCGTTTCGATGTCGTATGAGAAAGTTACGGCCAAAACAAGTGATGACGGTTCTGCTGAATCCGAGGGGTGACGTGGCAACCGACTTGGGGGGACGAGTTACAACTTGGGGAAGACAGTGGTGTCGGCGTGTCCAGCGTGGCGATGTCCTCACCATCGGCCATGGCGACCCCATCAGTCTTTCCGGTTTCCTTAGTCTCCCAATCCCTGCACCTGCATCCTTTGTGCCAAGAAGTGCACTTGAGCCCTTTGCAAACTGACCTGTAGCCATGGTATTTTCAAATATTGTGTGCATCTCCCAAAAGTCCTCAAGAAGCTTGTTTAAAAATTAGCATCAGCCTTGTGATCCTACAATTCAGCCAATATGTCATCAAATTCTTGGTTTGATGGGTACAATTTAGCAACCAATATGTCATCACATCCATAGTTTCATGAGTACACCAATTACATTCTTAAATACTAGTTTCTTTGGTTCTGACGATCAGCCCACATTTGCTCAATTTTCCACTTGTTGCTCAACACACATATGAACGGTATCTTCAAGCAAAGCACAATCTCTAAACGACTGACAAAACCGAAAGAAACGTGCTTTGTTCATTCTCAGCATATTTACACAATCAATCCTCTTCCTATCCCTTTCAAACATTGGGGCATAAGTAATCCCTTCGCTTCTTGTAAGTCGTTTTCTTTTCGTAGACCGATCAATAATTGCCATGATCAACAGGAACCAGTATGATTCAGCAGGACAAATCAAAACCTTGGTCCCCTTATCCATCTACATACCACATATTAAAATTGTCACTAGAAATGACCTAGCAAAATATCATCTAGGGTTTCCATGTACTAACAACAATCTTCAATCTAGCATGGATCTACAGAAAACATCTATTACAAGATGGGCAATGGATTTACCTTAAACAACTTGTAGGAGATGCAGACGGGAGGGATTGCTAGCCAAAAGCGACGGTCCTGCGTGCATGGCGACGGACCTAGGGGCGGCAGACCTGAGGGCGGGCGGGCAGGGCTAGCATGGGAGTCGCCGGTGGCGCACGAGCCTGGGTGCAGCTGCGGCCGAGGGGAGGTGCGACAAATGACGGGATGAGAGAGAGAGAGACAGAGAGGGTGAAGCGATAAGGCTGAGGATGACTCCACTCGCACGTGATACTTCCAAAACCGAAGCGGAGCTGCTCCGTCCGTCGGATTTCGACAGACCAACCCAACCCGCGTATTGGAGGTATATTCTCATAGAGTTGGTTCGATGACCAAGTTTTAAATAGCGGGCTATAGCGGCGCTATAAGCGCCGCTATAGCTACTCGGCGGCTTCGGGCGCTAAGCTATTCACGTTTTTTCCGCTATGCCAATTTTCTGCGCTATGGACCGCTATGGCACCGCTAAGTTGCGTAGCTTAGCGTTTAAAATAGCGGCGCTATCCCAACAATCCATGTAAGTGAACGCCTGGCGGCCTGCTAAGCCCACTGAAGCCCAAAACCAATGAAACCCTACCCAAAATAGCATGCACAGCACCAGTGAGCAGCCAGCCACGCACACTTCAGACACTTTCGACTCCCTTTCATGCTGCTGGGCGGCGGCGGCGGCTGCTGGAGACCTAGGCTAAGGGGGCGGCGGCTGCTGGAGACCTAGGCTAAGGGCGGCGGCTGCTGGAGACCTAGGCTAAGGGCGGCGGCTGCTGGAGTGGAGACCTGGGCTGGGCGGTGGATCCGGCTGGGCAGCTCGTTGGCGGCGCCTGCTAAGGACCTGGGCTGCAAGCTGCGGCGGCCGGCGGGGCGGCTACCTGCGACGAACGACAGAAGCTGCAAGGCTACGACTGCAAGGGATCCCTGAATCCTTCTCAAGTTCTTAATATGTCAGAGCCTCAACAAGGTTAGTTTTTATTTGATCCCTTTCCGTCGATCTGTAATTGCTGCAAATATTTTAGTTGTAGATTGTTGCACATTGCAGATTACACTTGCAGTTCATGAATCGTGATCCCATCTCCCTCGATCTATAGTTTCTTGCAAATTGTAGTATGTTCTGTACTTCTACATTGTTGCACATTGCCTGAGATGTTAGCAGCTTCATCTTGTGATACTGAAAGTGATCAGTCTTCTCAATCCATCTCTGAGTAGTGAGAACCCAAGTTACCCAACTCAATCTAGTTAGTATTTGAGACAATTAAACTTTTATGAGCCATGTTGTAATGTCATATTGTAATATTATCTAGACTTGTGGAACCTTAGAAACATGTTTATGTTCTTCAAATTTCCTATTTGCCATGTTTTTGCTATCAAATTACTGGGGTTTTCATTTTTTTGGTAAAAACGCTATCTGCCATAGCGCCGCTATAGCGCCGCTATAGCTTTTAGCTGCTGGAAAAGGCCACCGCTATTTTGCATAGCCCGCTATTAAAAACTTGGGTTCGATCCCTCTCTCAAATGAAAAAGTCTATATCAAATCCCTACCTATAGGAGGTGGACTTACATAACCACCCCCCAAATCTATGAAATTGTCTATATCACCCCCTAGACTTTCCAAAACCAGCCAAATTACCCCTAAAACAGTTTTGAAAAAAATCATAGTAAATCATTGAAAAATCATAAATTAGAAAATCCAATTGTTTTAGACTCCAAATGAGTAGTTCTATACAATGAACAAATATTAAAATTGTGACTACAAATGACCTAGCAAAAAATGAGTAGTTCTACATAATGAACACATAATATAGACCGTTTCGTTGGGGGCATGTAGTCCACATCTCATGGGTCGGGGTGCGACATAGACTTTTTCCCTTTCTCAAAACAGACTGTAAGAGTCCGCCATGGCGAAGAACTAGGCCACGCTCCTTCAGTTTCCATCTTCTGAACGATAACGAATTATGGCTCCTATAAATAAATGGATTTAAGTCTATCACGTACGATTGATCTAGCAAGCTCCCACCACGGGGCACAATGGAAACCCTAACTAACAAGAGACAACAACATGGCCGGCACAAGCAATCCCTTACCAAGAAGAGACAACGACGCTCTGATTCGCCGACGGCGGCATCAGGGCCCCGCTGGCTGATACTGAACAGCTCCATCGTCGAGGAGGGCGGCGACGCCTCTGTTGCCGACGCCAAGACCACGGCGGCTTGCTGCACTTCCACAGGAATACCCTTCAGCATCTCTTTCGGCATTGCGGCGCCGCCGGCATGCTGCAGCTTGCACTATGACTGGCAGCTAGGCGGCATCACGCCCGGTCACAGCGACGGCAAGCACTCCAAGCCAGAGCCCGATGATGTCCACATCATCGCTGGCCACATTGACGCCCTCCTCATCGAGGTAACGGTGCCCAGTCCTGAAGTGCGCCGTGGTTTGAATCCACCTACTACGTTCGACGACTACTTCCTATATGAGGCAGGGGGCGGCACCCGGCCGCCGTCGCTGTCGTTGCTCCCTCGCTTCAACGTTCCCGTGCAGAAAGGTTATATGAACCACCGTGATCGTACTCCCAGATTTCGCAGCCTGGGCATGGCTAATACCGGTATACTGCGCCGTGGCGAGGTCGACCTGTTGGTGTGCCAGTTCGAGGTGACGTTGGACCCACGCGATACGGCCGATCTTTTCATACTCCGCTTTGGCCGCGACTATGAGTGGATCGTCAAGCAGGTACCCATCGTAGAGCACCGCGAGGGATGCAGCGAGCTGCAGCCATGGCGTTGGAATTGGGAGAAACATCCGAGGATGCAAGCTGCAGTGCCCGTCGGCAACCGGTTCCTGTGCTGGGTAGACTACAACTCCTGCTTCATCATGTGCGACATGGCGGACGAGGAGACCCCAAAGCTACGGTACGTGCCGCTGCCGGCAACGGAGCACCATGGCTACTGCTTCCATTACCCTGACGAGCTGTGGGCTCACTACACCCTAGGCGCCGCCGGTGCCGACGCGGTGAGGTTCGTCAGCGTTAGTCCACCCCGTTGCTGGTGCGGCTACTACAACTCAGGGAAAACGTCGTGCGAGGGCTCCAGCTCCTCCTTCAATGTTACGACATGGACAATGACCCTGAGCACGGAGGAGGCGACGACATGGGTGAAGGACGTTGTGCTCGACTGCGACGAGATCTGGAAGTGGCGGCTCCCCAACTACGGGAGCCTCCCACGTGATAAGCACCTGGAGTACCCCATGGTGAGCTGCGATGACCCGGACGTGATATATTTCAGGGTGGAATTTGCCATGGCGGTAGCGATCAACACTAGAAGCAAGAAGCTGCTTTCTGTCGTCCCTAGTGGCACAAGAGATCTAGACGAGGATGAAGAGCCATCTCGTTTAATGACGGCTAAACTTGGTTGGTAGCAATCTCTGCTTCAGCATAGCACTTAATGATCGAGCTAAGCCTGGGCCATGATGATGAACAATGCGATCGATTTTCCTTCTCTTTATTTTAGCTGTAGTGTGCGTTATTAGTAGTAATTAGCTTGATGCTATAATGCAAATGGTTTCTGTTCTACTTAATCGATACGATGCCACGTTGTCACCGGCGTGGCATCTCCACTGATAAGATAGATACTACTTCCTCTATTTCAAAATATTAAGCCGATTTGGTTTTTCTATATGTTGCTTTTTTCTATATATTTAAACATACATTATAGAAAAACAATTCCCCTATTACCAGATCTAATCTCTGTTTCTAAGGAGATATGTTTCTGCATCCTGACCTATAGAAATAAACAATTTCCCTATTACCAGATCGTTCGTGTCAAGTTATCATCGCATCCACAAAAAAAAAGAGATCCACACAAAAACAATAACACGCAAAAAACAAGCTATATCATTTGACATGCTATCCGGTGAGAATCAAGCCAAGTTTGGTTGGCTCGTGTGCCTTGGTATATTAGTGTTTGTAACACTGACAACTAGCACCATGCTTGCCTTGTTCGAAGAGTCCATTCAATTTTCCTCTTTGATATATGAAGTGTCAGATATGGCTAGTCCGTTGGAGCGTGCGGAATTATACAGAGAGAATTTGTCACGTGCCAGGAGATAGTGCCCAGAACGACAGGTCCATGAGGCCCACGAGAGGCAGGCAGCGCGCCACCATGGGGGGGGCAGGGCGCTCGCGCCCCGCCACCTCCTCCCCTTCCGCGGCTTCTTCGGTAATTAATGCGAAAATAAAGAAAGGGTTTGGTTAGGATTTTCTTAGGACTTTTGGTATGCAAGGAGATATATCTATAGCGAAAGGGTCTCTAGCCTAGTGGTTAGAGCAACTAAGTAGCACCTAGCAGACCTGGGTTCGACTCCCGGGCAGCGAATTTAAATAGGTCCGCATTATTAAAAAATTAAAAAATAGGCTAGGGTTTCCCTTGCTGAAGCCATCGCCAGGAGGGCCACCATCACCGGTGGCGCATGTGCTGCCCCCTACCGCGACCGTTGACAACTTTCCCGGCCTCGCACCACATCTGCACAAGCTGTCCTTCCCAACGTATGATGGCAAGGACGATCCCCTACTGTGGCTCAATCGCCGTGAGCAATTCTTCAGGGGTCAAGGTATGACAGCCATAGAGCAAGTCTAGTATGCATCTTACCATCTCACAGGAGGCGTGCAGCAGTGATAGATGCCCTGTTCCCAGGAGAAGGCGTTGACAGATTGGTCAAGCTTCGCACGGTACATCAACGAATGCTTCGGCCCAGCTACTCGACGTAATCTGCTGGGTGAACTAGCTTCGCTTGGGAAGACCGGCAGCGTCGACGAGTACACGGAGCAGTTCCTGGCGCATGTCGCACGCGCCGGACACCTCGACGACAAGTAGCAAGTCAACATCTACACAGCGGGACTCGGGGAACAGCTTAAAACCGACATCGAGCTGTAGGATCCAAGGGACATGGAGACGGCTATGTCACTCGCCAGAGCCTACGAACGGTGTCTCTCCATCCTCTACAACACCGGCATGATGACACAACAGCGGGGCAGGGCGCCAGCGCCCATACCTTTCCCGCGATGCCAGCGACTCCAACATCGGCAGTATCAGCGACATCGACTCGTCCATTCAATTGGCTAACACTGGAGGAGATGTCGGAGAGATGCAAGGTGGGATCGTGCTTCAACCGTGATGAGCCGTTCTTATGGGGTCACAAGTGCAAGCACGATTCGACATCACGATCTTCAACGACTACGATGACGACAAGGCCGGCGCCGAGGAGGGCGCCTCCCCGACGGCGTGACCTCAAGGTCCTGTTCGGGGACCCTAACTCCTAGGTGCGTGGTGCACATTATCTCTACCTCGTTGGCATGATCTCTCGGGCATGGTCGCCGCATCGTCATCGACTTCGGGCGCCGCAGCGACAACTACATCGACCCTCGCGTGGTGACCACGGCTAGATGCCGCGACTTCGGCCGGTCGCGTGTGCTCATCACCGCTGACACCGGCATGACTTCAACCTACAGAGCGGCCACCTTTGACGTCCCACTCTGTATCGACGCAGACGTCTTCAACAATGACACCTATGTCATGCACGTGGGCAACGATGTCGACGTCATCCTTAGCATGCCCTGGCTGATATGCCTGGGGAGGGTGACATGGGACTCTCCTCCAACGCGCTTCAGTACTGCCACGACGGACACGCCATGATGTTCACGCCACCACTACCCCCCTGCACACGCTGATATCGGGGCGCCCGGACCTGGACTCCTCAGGTCTGGCATTTTCGCGTGCATTCGGGACTTCGCCACCAGACTAGGGAAGTGTCCGCAGCATGCGAGTGCCTTAGACCTCTACGACACATCAACAGGCATCTTCGTCCTGCTCCGACAAGCGACACTGGAGGACCAGCACTTGCGGCGGATCGCCCTCGATGTCACCACGGGCGCCCGCGGCACGGCTTGCGGTGGAGGACGGTCTCCTTCTCTTTGGCGACCGCTTCTACCTCCCGCCTTCTTCACCACTACTGCCGGACTTGCCGGAGGCACTAGCGAGGAGGGATTCGCAGGGGCGAACTACGCCACGGGCGCTTTACACGACACCGCAGATGACGGCAGCGCCGACCGCCATACTACTGGGTGGCATATGGCCACGGTGCCACTTTGTGGGACCTGCTCGTGTTGTCTTCCTCGACAGCATGAACCGACTCTTCCTCACCATCGACAACGCCCACATCGCCTACGATGCGGAAAGGGAAACACATCAGCTCTCTCCATCCATGTTCGACGTCAGCTCCTTCATGTACGGTGCGATGCTGAACCGGGCTGCAATACACCCTACCGCCACGACATCACCATTTCTTTGCTACCTCTCTTCGCCGCCCCTTTGTCCAACGACGATTCGATTCTCGTTTCCGCAGAGTCCGCCCCGCGACATGGTCCATCAACACCTTGAGGCGGGGGGTCCTAAGAGAGGTTTTGCTTGAGGCACGTCGACAGACAGTGACACAGCAGGGACGCGCCGTCCACCAGTACATCTACCATGGCTACATCGGCAACCTCCACTATCTCTTGGAGTTCGCACCACTACGCACCTGGGAGAACATCATCCTGAGGAACCCCATACACGGGAAGCTGGTTCTACAGGTAGAGCTCATCGCACCGTGTGTTTGTAGATCTTTCTCCGGCGTCACCGAATGGACATTCATCAGCGCAAAACGACGCGCCGGTCGGAGAAGGGAAGATGTCACGTGCTAGGAGATAGGGCCCCGGGATCGGCAAGGCTCACAAAGGCCCGCAAAGGGGGGGCGGCGGCCCACCGAGGGGCAGGGCTCACGCGCCGCCGCCACCTCCTCCCCTTCGTGGCTTCTTTGGTAATTAATGCGAAAATAAGGAAAGAGTTTGGTTAGGATTATCTTAGAACTTTTGGTGTGCAAGGGGATATTTGAATCTATAAGGAAGACCCTTATTAGAAAAATAAATAGGATTACTTGTAAAAGGTATTCCAACTTTATAAGAAAAACCTTTAGAGAGGTTGCTTGGCTTACAAGTCCTATTAGCCAGGCTATAAAAGTAATGGGTCTGTAATCTCTTAGGAAAACAAGCAATAAAGAAAATATATTTCCCTTCCCTCCCTCTCCCACACGCCGCCGCCGCCACCGTCGCCAGGCATGCCGCCCTCATCCCGGGCGTGCTAGGCCACGTGTCACCCCGGAATTGATCCGGTCTCGTGTCAAAATTTTTATGAAGTGGCTACCCAAATGAAGATATAGAAAAGAATGTCCCTTGGAGATGCTCAAAATTTGGTGAGTTGTCTATTCTCGAAAATAAGAACTAAAACATTTTGGACTAGTCAATGGTCTCTAAAATTCACATATCAATTATTAAAAACTACCTAATTAATAAAACTACCTAATTTACCACATTATATACAATGTATATTCAATAAGAATTGAAATAACAATATAAATAAAATTTACCACATTATAACAACTACCTAATTTACCTAATTATATAACAAATTAATTATATAACTAATTAATACATATAACATATTATGTAACTAATTTACATAACTCTAAACAATGGAATTTTCGTGGATACTAACAATGAAAGGTGCATATATACTAGTTTTCATGAACTACACTAACATTGAACCATCAAAATATATGTAACTATCAAGAGATTTTGACTTCAATGTGTGTAAAAGTAATGGTGGAGAAAGATGAGAGAATGAGATGTGACAGAATGAAGATAGTAACCTTTATAGCTGAAAATTGATGGAGGAGGTCAAAGATTCGATGGGAGAGGTCGACGAAAATGATGGAGAGCTTCAAATCTTGGCCATGAACAACGAGAACAGCAGCAGAAGCAAGAACAACTCGGGCTCGTGAGGAGGAAGAAGGGGGAAATTATATAAGGGAGGGGACTTTTGTCCCGGGCTGAGCCACCGGGCGGGACAAAAGGTGGACATTTTGTCTCGGGCCTTGGCCGCGCCCGGGGACAAAAGGTCTAGTCCTGGTTAGTGGCTCCGCCCGGGGACAAAAGCTTAACCTTTTGTCCCAATTCGTGGCTAAAACCGGGACAACACCCCCAACAAAAGCCCGGCGTCGCTACCGTTGGGCCAGGACCTTTTTGTCCCGGTTGTAGCCACGAACTGGGACAAAAGGTCTTTCTTTCCCGGCGCAAAAAAATCCGAGGCTAAAGGCAAAAAAGCGAGTATCGAGTAAAGGTCTGTTCTCTCTTGGTGAAAAGGTGAGCCGGGCTCGCTCGTTAGTGAGTTCGAGCTAGCTTGTTTGGCTCGTAAGCCAAAGCTCAAAACCATAGTACATAGAGATTATAACCACAAATAAACAACAAACACATCACATGCATACCTTAAATGAAATAAAGAAAATACATATGAATTCTATAATAGAAATATAAGTATGCTATCATCCATGATCATGATCAATCATCATCCGTTGATTGATTCCTTTGGTTCATATAATATTTGTTACTTATCTTGGCTTGTGAGTGCTTCGTGAGCTGCCTTATTAACTAATCGAGCTACAAATATTTCATCTAGCCCTACCCATAGGAAATCATTGAGCTGGTTGCCGATTGTTAAGATATTCCATTTTTTTTCCTTAGAGACAAAGCATACAATGCAACTAAATTTAAAGTGCAAGGAGTTCTTCCCTTTCCTCATCCGAGGGAAATTTAGGTTCTTGGTTGTCTATGCAATTAGTCCACAGTTTTTTTTTTTTTTTTTTTTTTTTTTTTTTTTTTTGGGGGGTGGCTACCTCAGCGCGGTCTTCTTAGGGCGTGTTTGGTAGAGCTCTACGTAGCTCCGCATTCAAAAATCCAGCTCTGCTCCAAGTTTTTTCCAGCCAAACGGTTTCAGCTCCGGGGAAATCAGATTTGGTGGAGTTGAAAGAAATTACCCACCACTTGCCACTCATTAGTGGAAAATGACCGGTCGTTTTTTATTTCTTCCCTCCTCCTTCGTTGTTTTGTCCGCCCGCCCGTCCCGTCGTCCGCCTCCACGGGGTTGCCCGCCTCGCGCCGCCGCACCTTTCCCCCGCAGCGATCGTGGAAGGATGGGAGCCGCCGCCGCCATCGGGTCCTAAGCTGCGCCCGTCTATTTCAGGCAAACTATTCAATCAATCCCTCACGGGTGTCGGATGGGTTCGTGTGCCACGGATTGGATGCATGCGCCGCATCACTCCTTTTAGATTGGCCGTGTTACGTCGTCTTGCATGGCGCCGGTGCGGGGCGGTGAGGGGGGGGGCTGGCGGGACGCAGATACGTGGAAAGAAGAAGTTTTTTTTTTTTTCTTTTCTATTATCGACATGCGGACCCTAGATGTCATAGAGATGTTGTAAAATCTGGAGCTATGCCAAACACTTTTGGCGATCTCAGATCCACGGTGAAGCTACTCCACGGTGGAGCTGCTCGGATCTACAGCTCTGGAGCTGTTTATTCAGAGCTGGAGCTCTGCCAAACACGCCCTTAATTTGGAGTGCGGGGACGGGGTTCGAACACCTGCTGGTCGGGACTCCTTCCGTGGAGTCTTAAGACTATCTCCAACAATGATCTATTGCCACATCGAAACCCGAAATTGAGTACTTCCATGCGAGACCTGTTTTTGGTTGTAGGAGAGGCGTGACCTAAATATGAGCATCCTCTCTGCTGGAAACTATTTTGCAGAAAGGGTTCTCATTTAGATCTTGTTATTATTAGAAAAGACAAAAAAAAATGGTATTTCAGGTTTATATAGTACGACCTGAAAGTGTAATGGGTCCTCTATCTTGGAATATAATGCTGATGTATTAATTCACCGGGAATAATGTAGATAAATTAATTTTCCATGTTTCACCAAGTTTTTAAAAAACATTATCAACATTATTTCTACACTTTTCCTGTATGTCTGTTGAAAGATTTCTGTGTTGGATCTCATGCGACACGCATCGCGCGCGGAGCGACACGAGCGGAGGGCCGGTTGTTGGGTTCGATGTGTTCTTGGGTCGGTCGTTGTTATCAGGTTGTTCTTTTCGGGCCCGAAATGCACCAAACACCCGCTCCTCTCTGTCCCCTCCCACTCTCTCCACTCCCAGTCCCAGATCTGCCGGCTCTTCCATGGCGGCGTTGCCGCATCCCCTTGCCTCCCTCCGGCCTCGGCCATCCACGCCGGACGCAGAGCCTTCCTTCAGCCGCCGCCCTCCGTGCCGACAACCTCCGGCTCAGAAAGCAGTTCGGGCGCCGTGGCGCGGTCCAGGACGCACGACTCGCGCCCAACGAGAGGCAGCGGCGGACTTCACCTTCCTCGCGTTCTCCGTGCGTGCCGGTGCTGCTGCTGTAGGCGTCCTCATTCCCTTCCTCTCCACCAATTTGCTTGTCGAATCCCTGCAACATGTAGTGATTTGTTGGGGGAAGCTGTGCACTCAGGCAAGTGATTTCTCTATTCCCCTTCGATTTCCCTTGATTTCTCCATGCTCTTACTCCATCTTGTTGAATGAATTTGAATACCCATCTCATCTGTGCAGCCCCAACTGGTATTTCTGCATCTTTTTGATCCGTTCTGAGTAATTGTGGTTGCGGTGGTGTGGTGCCACCGGCGATGGTTGTGGGGATGGCCACAACAGCGGTAGCGGGAGGAGGGGTCGCGGCTCTGGGAACGGTGGAGGCAGCTACGGGGATTGGAGGATGGCGCTGCGCGGGGGCTGGCCCAAGGTGCTGCAGATTCTGCATCTGCTCATGGAACAGGGCCTGATTCTGCATCTGCTCATGAAGCTTCCACACGACGCTTTGGCCTTGGAAGGTGCGTGCTGCAAGCCTACGGAGACCCATTTTCTCATGCTCCTGTTGTTGCCATAGTAATTACTGTAACGTGAATTGGACTATCTTCCTGTTGTGCAATCAGTTTGGTTCACTGAACTACGAGGTAGGGTATTGGGAGATTTTGGATACTTATATGAGCAAATTGGTATTGGTGTAGTGTTGCTGCTAAGAGTGTATGCTGCAACCAATAGAGATGGGGTGAGTGTCTTGTCGGTACCTTGGATCAACTACTACACCCATACTACATGGGTGATTATGCAATCAGGTTAGGATAATGAGTATTTGTATGAACAAAGCAAACGTATATGCACTAGCTTAGGCTGTTGGGTTGGGTGGTGGCATATGTGGGTTAAGGATGTGGTGGTTGGCATGCGTATCCTGCTTCAGCAATGATTTCTTAATTTTGTCTCGCTTGGTGATGACGATCCACAACACTGGTTTGTATTTGAGAAGCGATGTCACTGCTGAGAGTTTTGCTGAAAGACATGGGGAAAGCATTATTGCCCCTTCCTTTTTTTGTAGGATAGAGGGCTGAGCAGCAAGGATAATAATCAGTGTGCACATGTGCTACAGTTTTGCTGAAAGACATGGGAAAAGCATTGCAGGTGTCATATCTAGTCTATTGTAGCTAAAATTGCAGGTTTCATGAGCTGCATTTTCTGTAGGTGTAATGTGTAATTTTTGGTGGCTGAGAATTAAAACCCATTTTTTTTTTGGATTAGGGATGACAGAGAAATGGTGTTAGTGTAGATTACACAAAAGCTACAGGGATGGTGTTAGAGTAGAGCAATGGACCGTGGAGGAATCGACTTCATCATAGCAGGTGAGGAGTTTTGCTTGTGGTCTATGCCCGGGGCTCGAGGGCTTGCACCCTTGGCTGCCCTCCTATCCAGTAGTTAGAGTGTCCAGCTCTTTAGTGGTCGCCTTGTGTGGTTTTGTCACAAGCACAATTGTAATCTTTTAAATTGTTTGTGGTGTTTGTTCGAATGTGTCATGGTTGAATATGTGTTTGCTGCACTTTTAGCTTACTATTAAAAACCAAAATAATAGTTTTATAAAAGGAGATGAAACTGGACAAATACGGTTTACAACATAAACATGATTAGCTGGGTACAATGGAGTAACCGTAATGGTTGAAATAGACACATCCCAAACTTTTTGTTTATTGTGACTTGTGCTAGCACATGCAGGTGGCAGGGAGAGCATACTATTGCCTTATTTATTTGCTATCCTTAATTTCCAAAGCATCACTGAAATTGTCCACCTCTTATATTTCCAAAGCACTGGGCGTAAGCCAAAAATACCACCACCTCTAAGCTCTAGCTCTCTCACTAAATTAGGATAGGCTGTTCTGATTGAATTATTTGTTTCTGCATCAAACAAAGAAAATGCTTGGTGAGTCAGCTCTATAGCTTATGGGCAGTGTGTTAAAATGTTGATTCTGTCCAGTTTATCAAGTTAGTATACCTGTTTAGTAGCACAATTTGTTTGTTCAGTAGCACGAGTCAGCAGGCTCCACATGCTTAAGCCGTATTTTGTATACATATATAGTATAATTGCAGTAACAATAAGTATTATTTGCACTATTTGATAGGTGCAATTTTCATATTTGTGTTTTGTAATTTTTAGCTCCTTGGATAACAAGTAAATACCTCTTGTCCATTGAGCAAGTCCATGTAACCTCCTGTCATGAGTATAATTGGGGTTCACAATATTTAAAGAATCTAGTTCTTCCATTTCATGAACTCCTTGGATGTGGACCTGTAAAAAAATTGTTAACTCAGAACCTTGTTTATGTATGATGTTTTGTCCCCTGTATTGTCCCTTGTAATAAAAACAAATTGTTTAAAAAAACAAGCAGGGACCCTGCGATACAAGACAACAAAGTATAAAATGACATCGCTTGATTCCCTATATAAACCTTGCGTTGAAGGCGCCTTTTGAAAGTAACACTTTCGCTTCGAGGCCGAGTGGGCCGTTAGGCCCTCGAGGCCGAGACGCGAAGTCATCACAGGGACTTGCGAATTGTGTTTTGATTGTCCCTTGTCTTGTACTTTATATTGTATTTTTTTGTTGATTGTGTCGTATAGTTGCTTGTCATTCCCCTTGTATTGTTCTCTACATATTGTCTTTATCTTGTATTTTGACATTTGTGCTATTAACTGTTGTTGATTGTACAATGCTACATTTTTTGGCAGCCAATCATTGTTTTATGACTATAAGCACCTAACTTTAGAGCCGAGGCCTTGTTGTGTTGTTGTTTGTCATGGTACAGATTCCTTGGACTGAGGTTGGTCCTTTCTATGTTGTGGAGATTGAAATGGAGCTTGTCATTAGTGAGTACCACTAGCACCTGCTGATTTTTTGTTGAGCTTCCTGCCGCTAATTTAGTCATTGGGTGCAAATCAATTTGTATCATTTCTTACTTGAAACAAATATGCTATCTTTGTTAGGATCAGTATCATGTTGAGAACCTGTTTGTGTGGTTAACTAGATGGGTTTCGGGTTCTTGAGCTTTTAGGCATTCAAATGGACCTGCATGTTATTAGTGAGTCCCAATAGCACCTGCTCATTTTGTTTTCATCTTTGCTGCTGCTAATTAACTCATGAGGAGCACCAGCTTTGATTTCCATTTTAGTTTGCCTTGTCTTGGCTTCTATATCAGTTTAATAACCGATCTAACTATGCATGTATACAAAAGCCTTAGGATATCCCTCATCGGGATCTTTGAATTGCGAGTCCGAATTGCAAACTGTTGTAGTATAGATTGCAAAATTAGTTAAGCGCAATTTTAGTGATGACTATATGAAATTTTTGATTCCTACTGATGCTACATTGCATCTGTGCTCATTTGTGGCCCTCAACATGAATATGACTACATATCGGACAAAGAACAAAGAGGACAAGCATTGAAGAGCAACCGAAAGTGGAATCATACAAAGTGGGGTTCTGTTCGGAGAAGGAACCATGTGCAAAGTGTTCATAGATGGGTGCGACAGATCGCATGCAGGTACAGATCATACGAGTACAAGGAAGGACAAGCCATAACAAAATCCCTAATCACTAGAACCGTTGGGGATGAGGATGAACAAAGGACAAACAAGAACAGATAAGTGCACATACCAATCTTGTTCATCGATCCTCTTTTCCCTTCTTTTTGTTGATCTTCTCCTTTTTTCCTGTAGATCCAGAGATCGGTGGCACAGGGAACGACCTGTTCCCTGCGGTAGTTTTTTTTATTGTTGGAGGGTTCAGGGGCATATTTGTAATAAGCGGTATTAAAACGGTTGCGTTGGTAAACGGGTTCCCGCCTCAGGCTGTGGTGTCTACGTCAGAACGGGTTAGATCTGAAACCCATCAGTATAGGCAGGCCCGTTACTGTGGTGTGTACTCAGTTCTCAACTCAATTGACTGGACGAGTAGTCTACTGTTGGATTTGAAACGTACGGTCTAGGTTGTTGCAAGAAATCTTGGTTAAATTTCTTGTGAAAGAGATATAGCAAGTCCCTTATTTCTAAATAGATTTAAAGCGCCCGTGTTGTCTTGTGTAATTCTAAAAAAATATTTCACAATTAATTAATGATAAGTTAGTAGCATCGTATATAAAATATAGAATTTATTAAATTTAAATTGTTTGACTCTATTGTTCTAGTTTTGCCCAGTAAGAGATCTATACGTATCCACCATTCCTTGCTCACCCAAAGATTCGGCGCATGTATCCTCTTTGAGAGAGGGCACAAAAACGTTCGGCATCGATCCTTCCATACCATAAGGATTGGAAAACTAGCTAGGCACACAACTGCTCGATCGGCGGTGATGATGGCGGCGGCGCCCATGGAAGCACAAACGCCGCAACCCTCTCCGATCGCGTCGTCTCCGCCTACCCACGGTGGGTGATGCTCGGCAGTACATGACGATCGAGATCGAGGGCTCCTCTTGCTCCACGTCCGCGCCCAAGAAGACACTCGCGGCCGCTGCACCAAAGACCGCCACCTGATCCAAATCTCCCTCCGCCTTACTGAGCCACCAGATATTTTTCTCACGCCCGCCTTAAGATTCCTTACGGCCATGTTTTGCTGAATTCTAGGGTCGTCGCGGCGCATGGCGACTCCGTGCTCATCCACATCGTGCTCCTCACGGATGAGTACTTCGTGTAATCGCGGCGGCGACGCCGCCGCCAGACCCCACGGCCGCCGTCGCTGTGTTTGCTTCCGCCTTCGGTTTGGTGATCCCGCTTGCCTCGTGCGCTGTGGTGATGACGTGGTCGTGGTAGGGAAGGTTGAGAGCGTGTCGGCGGGGACCGACACGCCGGAGCTGATGAGGGAGGCCGATCTATCCGTCTTCCGTTCTGGTGAGTGGAGGCGTCAAGCGTGTGCAGATCAGGTTCCGCGATGCCAGTGAAGTCCAAGAAAAACTTCCTTCGCATTGGAACGCCATCGTCCCTATCCGCGACGGGCTACTCTGCTGGGTCAAGCTCGACGATCCATGGCGGCTCGGTGTCCTGCTCTGCGGACGTGTTAGAGGAGACACCCAGGATGCAGTATATACCGCTCCCGTGGAGAACATATGGGGGCCGCCATCAAACCGAACGTGTGTGCCACTTCGGGGGGACACACTCATTTCGTCAACATCTTCGCCCGCTGCTGTTGCGGAGGCGCCGGTGCCTCCAGCTGCGAACGTTCTTGTCACGCATACACAATCCAAACCTGGACGATGAGGATGGGCAATGACGATATGGAGTGGGTCAAGGACGCCATGGTCGACGCCACCGAGCTCTGGGCGCTTCACTCCTACAAGGGCCTCGAGCACTTCCCACCGACCATCCCGCCGTGAGCTTGGACGAACCTGAGGTCATCTGCTTCTGGTTGCAGGAGCCACCAGATTATGAGGACGGCTACTGGAGCCGTAGAGACACGACGGTAGATGTGCTGATGGTCAACACGAGAAGCAAAACAATACAGTCTGTTTCACGCTGTGATGATGGGTTGTTGTTCTTTTCAGCAACGCAAAATAGCCTAATCCCAAGCAATGTATCGTATTTCTTCAAGAGAACGTATCCTGTGCACACCAACCTTATATGCACACGTGCACACTAGCGATCTGGGACATCCATCTTCCATCCGGTGGCTTGCAGCGAGAGTGGGTATTTTTGCGGAAAACCGCCAGCCGTGCCTTGGCCTTTTTCCAAAAACCCCTCGCGCGATCTGATGCAGAGGGTCCTAATCCCGTCACGCAGCCAGGTACGGTACCCGATCGGCCGCCGCCGCCGCCGAAAGGCTGCCGTCGAACAGCAACCCATGCAGATCGTGCGCGAGGCCGGACCTCCAGGCGCGAGGCCGGACCTCCAGGCGCCGGGTCCCAAGGTGAAGGTTCTCGGGTTGGACAAGCCGTGCAGATCGTGCACGTGAGGCCTCCTCATCACGCAACTCGACGACCACTACTCCTCATGTACGTTGCGTTAATTTGATGCAGCTCGAATCAATTAGTACGTGTCAAATCATGTCAGGATAATGCTCGGCAGACCGTAATGTGTGAAAGTAGTTTGAATCCTGACATTCTTGATGCAACTCCATTTATTTCTTGAAAGTAGTTGGGGAAGCGGAGGAACAACAGTCCGCGGTGGCGTCGAACATGCAGGCGGCGACGCCATCCCACGGGCGGACCGGCTTGGCGCGCGAGGAGGAGGCGTCGGGTGCTGGAGGAGCGCGCCGGCGGGCAGTTCGGCAGCAGTGCGGAAATCAGCAGTTCGCGCCCCGCTTCGGTTCATGCGGGGCGCGGGTGGAGGAGAACGGGAGCCAAGTCAGGTCGGCCGTGCGGGGGGTTTTCGCAAAAAGACCACACGAGTGCGGGCGTGTATTCGTAAAATTTCGGTCCTCGTTCCCTGGCCATCGGATGGGAAATCAAGCGCTCAGATGACTAGTGTGCACGTGCATATAAGGTTGGTGTGCACAGGATACGTTCTCTTTCTTCAATCCTTATCAAAGTAGTGGTAGTGATGCTACATCCACAGAAAAAAGGCAGGAGGACATTGAGAGGGCACCGCCAGTCATCGCTAATGAGCAGCTAATAAGAGACGGCGATGCTAGCAATCCAACAACGCTGCAACCCTCTTGGTTCGATCAGCCTTGTGTGCAAGTATCAGAGATCTTTGAATTATTTCAAGAGATACCTAGCTATGTACTGGATCATGATGAGGTAAAAGCGTATAGAATTCTTAGGCGTGACAACTGCCGCGGGTTCAGATCTCTTTTAAAGATACCAAAGAATCTGAGGAAGGATTGGTTGTTGATGGAGATCAAGGCTAGCGAAGATTGATCTGTGAGAAGTTCGCTAATATGCTTGAAGCTCAATATCTTTTCTTGTTCAGTTATCTATGTAAGGCGAATGCCAGCCAACATGAAAAAAAAAAAATCCCCTATTACCAGATGTAATCTCTGTCTCTAAGAAGATCGTTCAGGTCAAGTTATCATCGCATCCAGAAAAAGAAAAAAACAGATCCACACAAAAACAATATTGCACAAAAAAACAAGCTATATCATTTGACATGCTATCTGGTGAGAATCAAGCCAAATTTGATTGGCAAAAGTGTGCCTTGCATATTAGTGTTTTGCGACACTCACTACTACAGAAATGATTAACCGTGGCGGGCATTTAGGATTTTCCGCGGGCGGTGTCCGCCACGGAGCTAGGGTCACGGTTAATCGTGGTAATAACCGTGGCGGACAACATGCCCGCCATGGAAAATACATTAACGGTGGGGGCTTATAACAAAACCGCCACGGTTAATAGATAACCATGGCGGGCATCTTTACGTGCCCGCCATGGTTAATCTATTAACCATGGCGGTTTTTGTTATAAGCCCGCCACGGTTAATGAATTCAGGATTAATAAAAAAAATAATTCAAAAATACTATAAAATTACAAATTATGATTTAAACCACATATTAAATAATAAAAATAAGAGAATATTCACATAAATCTTAAACATGCATCACAATTTACATTCAACTAAGATTGACATTCTATTAAGCACTTAGAGTTTAAAAGTGTGATCACCACACATCGAGAATTTACAAAACTCGATCCAACGATCGATTGATCAATCACGTTTAGCAAGGTTACAACTCGGGCCATCCCACATATAGTCCTTCATGTCTAGCTTATTTCTCCAGTCCCGTAGTTCCCATAAGTCGGGATTTCTAGCAAGGTCTTTGTTAGGGTCGAAGAAATGGCCGGTAGGTAGCACAACGTCCTCAACGATACCCCTACGGATGGCGCCAACCAGTTTCTTGAACTTCATGTCGCCCAAGTCTTTCATCCAAAATTTCGGCGTGGTTCTCTTCGTCATTTCGCCATGTAGTAACGGTACATGTCCTTTGCGGGATATGAACGCATGTGCATAGAAACCACAGGTTTCGCCGAAAGGCTCGCTTACCGCACTACATGCACGATATATGTACCGAGAAAATGGTTAGAATATTATGAGACCATTCAATATGGACGAGCAAACGAGTAATGCTGCATATACCTCGAAATCTCGCCCGATCTTCATTTCGCCCTTATGTTTTTCTTTTGCGTATCTTTCGTGCCTCCGATCCAATGACTCGGGGCCTTTCAAGTAGTCTTTGTAAGCCTACATGCGAAATCCCACGTGTCATGACTTATAGAAGTTTGTGGTATGAAATAGTATACAAGTGTCGTGACTTTAAAAACGCAGGTGGCCTCTTCAAAATGTTTGTAGAGTCCTTTTGGCGTATCATAAAACGAGTCCGGCCTAAGGGCCGCTCCATCCCGAGGGAAGATTAGCCAAGTAATCCGAGTGGCCAATGTGTGCCGTTGTTTGTATACCGCCATGCTACACCATATTATTTGATTAGAGATAGATTCCAAGTGTTCAAAAAAATAAAAAGTATTGCTTTTGACTTACTTGATATGTTGGGCCGCAATGAGACAACCGCCTCCGATTTGATCTTCTTCATGCACTTACAGCATGTAGTCCGCCATCTCTCTAACTCTTGCATCGCATAATCTTTTATAGTGTTTATATTGTTCGGCCTTGCCCAGCTTTTTGAGCTCGGGGTTCCTCCGCTCTCCATCCAAAGATCGTAAAATTCCGCCACGCCTATATATTTGGACATAGAAACACAATCGGGTCGATTCATCTTTTGGGCTACAAATGCTTGCATCCCCGCAAGCACATGTGGTCACGCACGCCATTATAGAATCGGCCGGAGAGCTAGAATTAGTTGTGTACGAGCCGTAATGATCGGTAAACAAACTCACGCAAAGCATAGAGGGTGACAATGGATTGGTCGAGGTCCCGGCGCCGTAGCAACCGCCACATTTCGGCCGAAGCCTATTGGCGGTGAAACGTCGAAGTCCAAGTGAAAGAGCTCCTTGGGAACCCCGAAATGGAACTCCTCGACCCCCGATCAACCGCATGCTTATATAATAGGTGGAACCCCGCGAGTGTCCCACTCCTCTTCCTCGATTAGCTGGCCCTTGGGCACCATGAACTTGCCAAGCTCAAAACCGCCCCAAGGCGTCCTCGGCGACCCATTGTCCCCGCCGATGGGGTATATAAGTCCTATACAGAAGGAGATGTACGTTAGCATTTTGTAGCTAATATGTCTGGCTAGGCTTGGTTAAGATTATGACGCATATACGTGCCTAGTACTGCCAGTCTTCACGCCCCCCGGGTTCTGCTTAGCCAATCGGAGGTCCTTTTCCTTCTCCGCTAGCTCCTTCCGGCCTCATCATCTAAGTATTTGTTGGTCAGGGCTAGAACCTCCTCGTCTTCTTTTGATAGCTTCTTCTTCCTCGGCACTTGGGGGGAGCATTCGACCTCATCCTCCTTTTGACTGCTTTGAGGCGGTGTTGAGAATCCTATGCATGTGGAATTGAACTACGTGCATTAGCCACCAATTAATGCCTAGTACAAGTTAATTAGCCATATTTTTTTTTTGCTATACCTGTCACATTTTCTGAAACCTCCTCGACCATTGGGCGCTTGAACGGCGTGGGAGGACGGCGAGCCACCGACTTAGGAGAAGGTGTCCTCTTGCCTGAGCCGTGAGGTGGTGTCTTGCCACCGTCTTCGTCTTCCGGTTCTTCGGGAGGTGGGTTCGAACGAGGACTTCCACCACCTCGGCCACCATCTTCTCCTTCCGGTGGGTTCGACGAGGACTTCCGGCACCTCGGCCACCATCATCGCCGCTATCATCATCGTCATCGCCACCGCCACCCGGGAGAAGGAGGACTGCGGCCGCTACCCGTCGGAGGTGGTGTCGTCGTCGTCGGTTTGAACAGAAAGCAATGTCTTCCTTGTTCCATAGGTACTCCCTCTCCTCCCGAAGGTCCTTGAGTCTTGTTTCTCCTTTTTTCTGGGATATCAATCTCCTCATCACCAAGGCCTGGTTCTTTGGATTGCGAGACAAACGAAGACATACTTCGGGTGGGACCGCTCGTTATTGTACAACATATCGGTCCGTGGTGGACATACCACCTTAGCGTGGCCACCTCCTTCTTCTTTCCCTTCCTGCCAACGGGTATATAGAGAATGCCCGCCGCGGGTTCGACGAGATCGTCGATTGGGTTCTTGCTAGTTCCAGCACTCGTACTCACACTTTGGATGTTGGAAATACCTTTTTTCGTCAATACCTCTTCTATTTTCTTCTCCACTATGTCCTTTGTGGCTTCCTCATAGCCTTGCATCCTAAGGTTTTCCTTGTACCTCTGCCTCGTGTGGTAGTTGGCCGCGTCGGATGCCCAGGAATCCACGGTCTTCCGGCTATACCTCGAGCCCCGGCCCCGAACTCGACCCACGGTGCTCGGGTCTTCCGATTGCCTCGGTCGGCTCGTCGTACTCCCTCCTAGGTTGGAACTCTCCGCGCTCCTTGGCCTCTTTGACAAGCATCACCTTCTTCTCCACCTCGTCGACCTTTGGGTCATTGTACTTGGACGTGCTGCCCCTATTCTGCTTCTTGGGCTGACGGGCATAGAAGAAGTCACGTGCCCTCTCAGGAAGGGCTAGCAACGGATTCTCTATCCCTTTCTCAGCATCCTCCCTTTCTTACCTCCGCCATTCACCCTTACGACCGGCATATCCTATCATGCCGAGGTTGTGCCCGAAGTTCGTTCTTCTTTGCGAGGTCTTTACCCATTTTTGACTTGGCCTCATACTCTTCGTTAGTCGTAAGGTTGACGAACTCATCCCGAACCCGGTTGCTTGAAGAAGTTGTAGGCTTGAAGTGGTGACTTGCCCTTCAGCACATAGTTTGTGTACAGATGGTTCCGCAGGGTGCGAAGCGCTTTGCTTGCAACGGACCACACATACTTCTTGCATTTGTTTTTGTCAAAGCACGCCTCGGCCCCTGGATAATGGAGCAGGACTTTCACGCCTTTCCACACCTTCTTCTTCAGAGCATCCGGGACATCCTCCTCCGTCTAGGTAAGTGATGGGCACGGTTTCCTTGGCTACAACGGCGATCTGGTTGCTATAGGTGGCCCTGATATTTTTCGGCTCCACGGGATCTCCATTCGGCCCTATCCTCAATATATGACGCACCACCTCGGCTTTACGGTGCCTCCCGGCCGGGCCTCTTTTCAAGTCCGACTTGTTGGACTTCTTGGAGGTGGTGGTCGCCGAAGTCTTTGGGGGTGGGACCGATTCCCCCCTCCGACCGAGCTCTCTCTTCACCAAAGTCTAGGCGCAGAGGCTCCAATGGTAAGCGTCCACGACAACAACTAAAATTAGTCGTGTACTTACATGAGCCACACGGCGTTGTGTTTGTCGTATACTTACGTTTTTGGTTCCAGACTGTGCACTCTGAGAACCCTGTGTTTCTGGTTGCCAGTCTGGATCAATTTCCTCCTCCCTAGGACGTTTCTTCTCTGGCCTCGGTGGTGTCACCTCTTCGCTCACGTATCCACTTTGTCGGAGGAAGAATTGGACGTGGAGGCCACATCCTCCTCGCTCAGGCACCCATCGCACGATCTTTATCGGTTGGTTCGGATGCCATTGGATTCTACGAAGGGAACACACGAGCATTTTATTATATAGAAAAGTGACAGTAGTAGTATGTAGTGTCACGAGTCATCTCAGAACATAGATTTATTGAATTCGTCTCATGATTACATAGTTTTCCATTTTACATATATAGAGTAGTTACCAAAAAAAAACAAAAAATAAACTAAAAATACACAAAATGTCTAAAAATACAATAAATGTCTACAAATACAAAAAAATATGTAAAAATACAAAAATTAAGAACAAATGTGTAAGAATACAAAAAATGTGTAAAAATAGAAATTTAGCTCGAAGTACCCAACTATCCTTATCACATCGCGTCTAAACTGGTTGCTTGTATATGATATACAAGCCGCCCTCGCTTAGCCGCTCATAAGTATATGGAGACATTTCATCATCGCATTTGCCTCGGCATTAATAGATTCACATCATCGCATATGCCTTTGCCTCAAAGCATTAAGATTCAAATCATTACAAATGCCACAAGTAGATCTGAAAAAAACCGCCACGGAAGTTCAACACGATAGTAGAGAAAATAGAGTCTAAGGTTGGAATCGGCTAAGTCCTCCGGCCGTTCATTTGTCACCCCAAAGACACGCCAAAATTTTTCCGACCGATGCCATAGAACATAAGCTTGTCTTCAAGCAAAATTCATCTCAATTTGGACAAAATTCATATCAATTTGGACAAAAATTCATCTCACTTTGGACAAAAGTCATCTCAATTTGGACAATAATATGGCAAAAGCATCATAGGCGTGGCATAATATAGTGCTCGGCTAAAAAAATTTCACATGACTTTCCATCACGGCATCACGGGCGTGGTGGGGCATGAATTTCGCATTAATTTTGCATTAATTTCGCATGAATTTCGCATCAATTTCCATCACGAACGACAGCATCACAAAAAAGATCACGGGCGGCATCACGGCCAAGATCACGGGGTTCCTCACCTGGAGAGCATGGGGGGAATTTCTCACCGGTCGGTGGAGCACGTGGAGCGGGGAGCCGGGGTGGAAGCCGGCGAGGGGAGAGGAGAGGAGGACAGGCGGCGCGGTCTGGAACGAGGAGGCGGCGACGAGGAAGAAGGGGGGCGGAGGTCCCCGGCGGCGGGTGCCGGGGGCTGCTACGGGCGGCGGAGCACCGGCCGGCGTCGGCAAATGGAGGCCGGGAGGCGCGCCGGATGGGAAGGCGATTGTGGGAGGCGCTCTCGACGGGGGAGGCGCGTAGACGGGGTGTTCGGCGGGAGGGAGGCGCCGGCGTCACCGACGTCGGCGGGCGGCGCTAGGGTTTCCTAGCCCGGCCGGCGTCGGCGATGGGAGGCCGGAGAGGCGCGCGGACGGAAGGCACACTTCGACGGGGGAGGCGACGGACGGGCGGCTGGGCGGGGGAGGCGCCGACGGCGGCGGCGGCGGTCGCTAGAAAAATTTTGGCAGCCCTTCGGGAGACAAATGACCTACCGGAGGACTTAGCCGATTCACAGGCCACCGGCCACCTATATATAAGCCTCCATTTTTGCGTGGTGGTCATTTTACAATGCCCGCCATGGTTAATCGATTTTCCGTGGCGGGCATTGTAAAATGACCGCCACGCAAAATAGATTCAAAAATTGAATTTGTAAAATTCATAACAATTCAAATGTTCATTCAAAAATTCTGAAAATTTTTGTGTGGCCTCCCTATGAGTATGTGTACCCATGAAAAATGTGAAACTTGAATTTTGGATAGTTCTTGCATGATTTAGAAATACATTCTTTAATTGACAAGTCGGGGATGTTTCGAGCAAGTGCGGCGATCTCCAACACAATTTTAGTTCCATTATATAAATGTCGTGACATACATATTTGGTTCCATTACATATTTGGTTCTATTACAAAAGGATCGACTTATTTTTTCTTGGGGCTACCAGCGTTGTCTTCTTCGACCGTCCGTGCGGCACCGGGGCTTTGTCTTCGTCCCGATGACATTCCCCACACGCGTGTCTCGACTTCCTTGATCTTGGTTGGATGATCGGTAAAGAGCGTAAACTCTGCGTAGTTGTTGTACTCTTCGGGACTTTGCACTCCATCGGCTCCCACGATCCTTTGCTTCCCTCCCACGACCGCATGTACTTGCTTTTTGCCCCGCGATTTGGGCACCGGGTAGTAGGCTACCAGGCCACGCGACTTGCGAGTACCCACTCATCATCTCCGGTACTTTTCGAAATGAACGGTGGTTAACCCAACCGTCCACGTCAACCGCTGTTGGCTTGACCCACGGCACCGGAAAATGGGTATCGTAGCTCTACGCCGCCATAATCAAGTTCCCAAATCTCTTGGATTTGCCCATAGTATGTCTTGAGTTCCTTGGTGGACATGTCCATGCCCTCATACCGAACGCCGCTGTTCTGTGACGCGCTCTTGTTGTCCTTTTCTTTCATGTGGAACTTGTATCCATTGATGTCGTAACCTTGCCATGTGATGATTTGACTAGATGGGCCGTATACAAGCATCGATTCTTCAGTATCCACGTTTAGGGGTATGTCCTGTTCTCTGATCCACGTTGTGAAATTCAACTTGTGTTGTCTCAGTAGCCACCCCTCTGTGCGCCGGCCACGCTTGCTGCGAATTTCCTCCAGATGCTTCTCAGCCCACGTTTCCATTGATACTAACTGGTTCAGAGCACTGTCATGGGCTTCTTCGATTATTTCTCGGTCTATATCGGTTCGTACTTTCCTCCCCGCGCAGCCCATCCCCACGGTTCTGCCTTCGTGCGGGTGTTCGGGTAGGCCGATTGCATTGCCATCCCGGATGTATCTAGTGCAGCGATTAAGCAGACTCACGTGTTGTGTATGCCTCGATCATAGAGCCCTCTGGGTATGCACGGTTAAGGACGGTTCTGTTAAGAGAGGACATGAACCGCTCATTCATCCACATCTCATGCAGGTAGAGAGGCCCCAGTTCTTCTATCTGATCGACCATGTGTATCATGAGGTGTGGCATAATATCGAAGAAAGACGGTGGTAAGCACATCTCAAGCTGGCATATAGTCTCCGCGATGAACTCTTTCAGTGTGGGGAGGTCATTTTCAGCGATGACCTTCTCTGTGATGTGATTAAAAAAGTAGCACAGGCGTGTAACGGCCATCTTCAAGAACTCTGGGCCGATGCACCTAATCACAATTGGAAGGAACACCGTCAGCATGACATGGCAGTCATGGGCCTTGAAGTTTGACAGTGTGAGGTCTTTCATCGATACAATGCTCTTGAGGTTGGAGCGAAAACCGGTCGGCACTTTCACATCCCCGAGCCATTTGCAAAAATCTCTCTTTTTCATCCCGTGTCGGATTGTAGCTCGCAGTTGGAAGGTCGACTTTTTCGCTTTCCCGAGGGTTTGGCGTGAAGTTCGGGCCTTATGCCCATGTCGGCAAGATCCTGTCGTGACTTGACACCGTCCTTCGTCTTATTCTTCATGTCTAGGAACATCCCAACCAAGCTCTCGAAGAGATTCTTCTATAGATGCATGTTATCGACAACATGGGGTGTATGGAGCATCTTCCAGTATGGTAGGTACTTGAAGAAAATCGACTGCTGCTTGAATGGGACTTTGGGCGATGTCGGCCGATTGGAATCTACTTACGCTTTCGCTTCGCTTTGTCTTCTTTGCTTCTTCTTCTTCTTGCACTACCGTTTTATTCCTTCCGCTTCTTTACCTTAGGCTCACCCGACTTTCTTCTTCTTTCCGAACTCGTGGTTTATGTTCTTCACCATTTCAAACACCTTTGGCCCGTACTTTTACCCTTTCCGCTCCTCCGTTGATGTCTCGGCTCGCCGTCAAAGTACTCGATCCATCGAAGTTTCCGGTACCTGTGTTCTTTGCATAGGAATTTATGATGCTTCATATACACCATCTTTTGGGATCCACTAAGGTAAATGAAGCAGGTATTCTCAATGCAAACCGTGCAAAAGTTGTCTTCCCCTTAATCTGCCTCGACAATGAAAAGAGAGCAGGGTAATCACTGATGGTGGCCATTATCATTGCCTTTAGAGTGAACTTCTTCTTCTCCGACGCATCCATAATCTTGACCCCTTTCCACAGTTCCGCCCATTTCCTCCATTATCGGCTCAATGAGCACATCTATATCATTGCCCCATTTGCTTTGGTCCGAAATGAGCATGGCTAGTAGAAGATATTTTGGCGGACACTTTCGTAGGGAGGCGGGTTGAATATGGTGAGGGTGACCGGCCAGGTGCTGTGCGTATTACCGAGGTCTCCGAACGGATTCATCCCGCCGTCCTCAATGCGAACCTTACGTTCCTAGGCTCGCCCCTAAAATCCGGGAACATGTCATTGATGCGTTTCCACGTTTTGGCATCCGAGGGGTGTCGTAGCTTGCCATCGCCCTTCGTATGCGTTCCACCGATGCATGCCGGGACATCGCTTGGCATCCTCCGGGTTCCCAAAAATTGCACGCAGTGATCTAGCACGGGTAGGTACCACACCGATAGGGCGGGGATCTTCCTCGGGTGTAACCCTCTTCTTCCTCATCCCGGGAGGTGGCATCCGCTTCTTGCCCGTCTTCTCGCTTCTTGGGCCCTCTCGATGGTCCCTCCTCATCGGTGGCACGACGGCCCGCCAAAGATTCCTCTTGTAACGACTCACGCCGCATCGCGACAGTTCCGCAAAATGCATAGTTACCCCGGTATAGAATACAATGGTTAGGACACGCATGAAACTTCCTAAGCTTCATGGCCACAGATCTAATCAGCTTCTTCGCCCCGATAGGTATTGGCGGGCACCTTATTCCCCCGGGTAAAATAGTGTCACCGAGGACCCGTAACAGTCATTGAAGCTCGTGGTTCGACCACCCGTGGTGAGCCTTCAGCATCAACATCGTTAGGTTAAAACGTAGCACCGTGCAATGCTTCGGACATTTGCCGTCATCTTTGTAGAGAGGGTCAATTGCCGCCTGCTTCATCTGTCTAAAATTCTCGAGCCATCTTGGATTGCCAAACAACACATCATCTTCATCTTTGAGGTTAGCAATATCCTCAAAAAGAGCAGCATCCTCGGCCGACATGTCATCAACTACTGACTGTTCACCATCATTTCCACCCGCATTGTCTTTCCCGGCATGTCTTCAAGCAGTTCATCTACGGTGATGTAATCATGATTATCAATTTGTTCTCGTCCATCGTCCACCGCCGTTGTTTCTGTCGTTGCAGTCGACGGTGATCCTCCAGATGAACCGGCCGCGACACTCAGTTCTTTTTCACCATGATACTTCCACACGGTGTACCTCGGCTCCCCGATGAAACCATACCGGCAAAAAGTGCCCACGACGTCGTCATCCTTAGCGTAAGAACATATGCTTGCACCGATAGCACGGGCACACCATTACTTCCAAACCCTCGACCGATTCGATGCTTCTAGGCGACGACGGGCATAAACTTCTTTCGCACATCATCAACGAAATCCAAACTCATCCTCGGCCCGTACATCCAATCCCTATTCGGCGCCATGACGGCCTGCTAAAATTAATTAAACCAAAGCAACAAAGAGAGCGATCGATGATTAGAGATCGAAGTATCGATGAAAAAGAGCACGTACACTTCAAATGAGAGGGGAGAGAGAGGGGAGGAGAAAGAGGGAGAGAGAGAGGAGGGGAGGGAGAGAGGGGGAGGGAGAGAGAGAAGGAGAGGAGAGAGGGGAGAGGAGCTAAGCTTGAGAGGGAGAGAGAGAGGAGGAGAAAGAGGGAGAGAGAGAGAGAGAGAGAGGGAGAGGGAGAGAGAGAAGGAGAGGAGAGAGGGGAGAGGAGCTAGCTTGAGAGGAGAGGGAGAGAGAGAGAGGGAGAGATATATATCAAAACTAGCTAGATCTCTCAAAAGAAAGGGAGAGGGGGGGGAGAGAGGGGGAGAGAGGGGGGAGAGAGAGGGGAGAGAGAGAGGGGGGGAGAGAGGGGGAGAGAGAGAGGGGGAAGAGAGAGAGCACAAACCACATTCAACCATGCATAGAGAGAGGGGGGGAAGAGAGGGAGAGGAGAAGAGGGAGAGAGAGAGGGAAAAGAGGGGAGAAAAAGAGGAGAAATACCCCCTAGCGGTGCCAAACTTCAACCAAACCAAGGGCAAAACCTTCCCCCGTGAAATGGTGTTTTCTAGAGTTTTGAAGCTCAAAACCCTAGAAAATGGTGAAATCCCGTGGGGAAGAAGAAGGTTTGGGCTGTATTTATAGCCCATTCTTTTCCATGGCGGGCATTGTAATAAAAACCGCCACGGTTAATGGTGATTAACCGTGGCGGTTATTTTATAATGCCCGCCACGTTAATCGATTAACCGTAGCGGTTTTTTCACGACCGGGGGCCGCCGGGGAAACTATTTTCCGTGGCGGTTTTCTAAATGCCCGCCACGGAAAATCAAATCCAAACACCTCGCAAGTTCGATTACGTAGTAGTGATCGACAGCTAGCACCATGCTTGCCTTGTTCCAAAAGTCCATTCATTTTCCTCTTTGATATATGAAGTATCTACACTTTTACTCTTAGGGCAAGTACATTGGTGTTGTCTTATAACTAGTCTCATATAGTGCCCACGTAATTTAAGACGACTTAATAGACTATGTGTACAATGGTTGTCTTTTCTAAGTTGTCTCGTAGCAATGCGCATTTTCTTAATTTATGGAGAGAGTAAAAATAGGATTGTGAGGTGCATGGCGACAACAACTCATACAATGGTAAAATAGTTGTCTCATAGTCCTAAATTCTAGCTCATGAGGTCGTTGTTTCGTGAAGCAACTACCTCATTCTCTCTCACCTCTCTCTTTCCTCCACATCATCAAAAATCCTACGTGGCGATGCATGAGACGACCTATGAGACCGCTTACGTGTAGCAATGTACCTGCCCTTATAATCGTATACCATTTTTTTCTCCTCCCGTTGAGCCACGTCACTCTTATTTCCCAACCATCCGATTCGCATTGAACGTCACACGCGCACAGCACCCTCCCCTCCTTCTAGGCGCTTTCACGTTTCCTTCACCATCGGCCTCAATCGTTTTTTCTCCGCCTAAAAAGGAAACCAATGCTCGGGCTTATCTCGTATCCCGGTCTCGATGGTTCCCGCAACTCTTAACCTCTTCCCCGTCGCCCGCTAGCGAGGGGCTCCGCGGCGGCTCTGGTCGGCGGGGGCGCCCCGGCGGCGGCGCGGCGCGCGGGGGGTGGTGGGGGGCGTCGGCCGACCAACAGGTGCACCGCCCTCGAGGACGTCCTCCACGGGCGAGGTCGGCCCAGCGTGGCCTTCGCCGGAGCGTGGCGACCTCATCATCGTCTTGTAGGCTTCACCATCCTTCCCCAAGCTGCCCTCCTCGCACCAACCGGACGGCATCGCCGCCGCAGCTCGCCGTCGGCCTCCGTCGTTGCGTGTCCGTTTCGTGTGCTCATTTGCTTTATCCTTCCCCATCATCACTCCATGGTTCCGAACTTCTGCCTCCTCAATCCTTGCTGATCTGTGCCCTCGGTGTCCTCGATGAAATATCCTTTCTGATTTGTGCCCTTGGAGTGCTCGATGAAATAACCAAGGAAAAAAAACAGTATGTTTGCTAATACTACTTACATATATTTGTAGGCTAGCTAATCGAGTACTCGGTACTGCCGCCTTGAGTCAGCCTGCGTCGTATGTATGCTGTCCTTCGAAGCATGCGGTTACCAAGTGGTGTCACTGCTTAGTTTTACAAATTATTGATAATGTGATACTGCAGCGTCTCTCTGCATCTCAAAAAAAATATGTGTAGCTTCCTATCCTAGGGTCATGATTATGATTGTCGCCCATCACCATGATGCTTAACATTGCCAACCATCCCTGTGCTTCAGAAGGATTTCAGCTACATACAAATGCGACTTACAATTTCTTAATGTTCGCTACCCTCTAAAATTTGTTGAACAAATATTACAATATCTATTGTTAGTTTCCTAAAATTATCCAGGAGCCTGTATTTTTCTGTTCAAAAAGTTTGTTGTGCCATACACCAAGGCTCCAGTAAGTTTAACTGATATATATAGAGTACAATACAAAGTACCATCCTGCTAACCAATTACGACCTATCATTTCTCTTTATGCTTAGAAGCAAACAGGCACCACATGCACAGAAAACACTCTAGATGGTTTTTCAGGTGAGGTGATCAAAATTGTCATGGTCTATAACAAAGGCAGACATTTTCTGTAATCGAACAGAGGCAAAATCAGGTTCACTCAAAGTCCAATGGTGAGGTGATCAAAATTGTCATGGTTAACAAAGGGAGACATTTTCTGTAATCGAACAGAGGCGAAATCAGGTTCACTCATGGTCCAAAGGTGAGGTGATCAATATTGTCATGATCTACAACAGAGGGAGACACACTTTCTGTAATCAAACAGGTGAAATCAGGTTCACTCATGGTCCAACGGCGAAAAAAATATTTAATTAATTATTTAAGTCCTCCGACTTACCTTTCGGGCGAGTGTCAGATTCGGCTAGATTGGGCGGAATTGACACGTGTTCTTCGCTCGACGAAGCTTCGGAGAGACGGCGTGACGGGGCTGCAGCTTCGCCGGCAGCGACGGGCAGCAGCACGAGGGGTCGAGGTAAATGGGAGGAGCCGCCGTGACGATTTGGCGGGCGCCGCGGGCGTGGGCGGCGGCGGCGCTAGGTCGGGCGGCGCGGCGTGGGCGTGGGGGACGGAGGCGGCGGCGGTTCCTGGGAAACCGAGAGCGAAACATATTTTTTATTTGCTTGCTTATCCCCTAGAGATTGCATGCCTCTTGCTTATATAGCCCGACTAGTGGGACTTGTAATCTAAGCAATCTCTATAAGGTTTCCTTATGTGATTGGAATACCTTTTACAAGCTTTCCTATTTATTTATTTTCCTAATAAGGGTCTCCTTATAGATGAGATAGCCCCTTGCACACCAAAAGTACCTAAGATAATCCTAACTTGAAGACGAAGTAGACTCGGACTCGTCATACGGGAGGAGGCGGCGGCGGTAGCGGGGGCGCCGCCCCCGCCCCGCGCGCGCCCTGGCCCCCTTCGGGCGGTGGCCGTCGCGTCGAGGCCCAATTAGCCACTTCGGGCTGGCCCAATTCTGGTTCATGACAGCGAGGATTCGGTGTTTAAAGTCCTCCGAACAAGACTTCAAGTTCAGCTCTTCACTCCCATGGTATATCAGTTGTCACAATCGGTGGCACTGATGATTCTATTGTCTCTTCTAATGATGTTCTGGGAGATGTCTTCTTCTTCCTCCATCTTTTGGATGATGTACTCTTCTCTGGAGTAGTTGATTCTATTTTCTCCGTAGATGTATTAGGTGTAAGGGCTTTAGCCTCTTCACTTACCTTATCTTCTTCTAGATTCTTGATCCACCGTTTATTATGGCGGCGACGAGCTGACCTGTTCTTTCCCCTGGGATTTGTATATTCATTATAACTATTAAAATAAACACGTACCTTCTCTTTAAGGAAATGAAAATGTATCTCTCCTGTATGGATGTAGATGATTGCACGAGTAGTGTTGAGGAATGGTCTCCCAAGCACTAATGGAGGATCTTCTTCCTTCCCCGTATCCATGACTACAAAGTCAGTGAGAACATAGTGATCCATGATCTTGACTGGCACGTCTTTAGCAATTCCTTCAGGAACTCTATAGGATTGGTCTGCCATCTGCAGCTGCTCATATGTTGGTTGCAACGGCAATTTTCCAAATAATAATTCATATGTAACCTTTGTCATTAGATTAATACCAGATCCCGTATCGCAAAATGTATCAATACTATAAAAGAGTGGAGGATTTGAAAATCATTTGTTACCCGAAAGAACTCATCCCCAAAATGTATGACAAGTGGACCCAGGGAAGTAGAATGCCAGGAACATATGAAACATCTGGTGTTCCACGTTGCGGAGTTCTCCGTGTTGCTGTTTTTTTTCACCGGCAAAACTTTACCCGCCCGGGCGTACCCACGGCCCGCTGCGGGTTTCTTTCGCACCTAATGTCTCTCCGCAAGGCCACGTCGCAAACCGCTCTCTCCAGCGTGTTGGCGCCTCTCACGTCCGCTCACGCCCGCTCGGCCTCTCCTCCTCGATGCAAATCCACAAACCGTCTGCTCTCACCAACTCCCACCCCGAACACGCACCCATCGGCACCTCCCACATCACGAACACCGGCGGACGGAGGTTGAGGTGTGTGGCGACGTACCGGTGGAGGTTCGACACGGGACTGCGGGCACAACTTGCGTTCATGGGATCTGGCGCCGCAACGGCGACCGGGTCGCTTAGTCGCCTTCTCCGCGCGCGTGTGCGGAGGCACATGCAGCCGCCATCTCCTCTCCAACACCGGCGCCTCGATCTCTCGGCCCGTCGGGAGGTGGATCTCGTGGAGATTAGAGACAACCTCCCTCACCGGTGGGCCGGATCTCGCGGAGCAGAGCAGCGGGCGGCCTGCCTGGGGGTGGAGGTTGTGGAACGGACACTGATGTCTGCAGGTTAGTACGCCAGTGTGCCCCCTCGGATTTCCAATCGTGCACAGATTGATCATGAACTTCATGGTTCCTTGTGACATTAGAAGAAGCTTTGACATCCAAGACCATCGTTTCCATGGTATTATCTAGATTTTGAAAACAACAATAATCTATTGATTTCTGGTTGTTCCAGATCAGTCGACAGTGACCTTTCTCACTAAGATCGGAGCGTTGGTTGAGTCAGACTGGACAAGCCGGCTTGATTGCTTGATGCTGCTGCCCTAAAGAGGTCGTACGTATACTGGTATACAGACCCACCACGCTCCCTGTCCTACGTTCCTCGACTGCACCGTCCGTATCTTCACCTCGATGTCCATTACATCACCAATGTCAATGATATATATAGCAGCATATGCCTTCCTGGTAACTGATGATGTGTAAAAATAATTTCTGTAAGGTTTCTCTCGTTGGAGCTGAACAATTTATCGTCAATTAGAAACACTACGTTTTGAGGGGATATGAATTGCTATTTGGGTTGACCTTTCTATTCGTAATCAGTGTCTAGAGCAATGATAATTATAGCATTAACTTCTAATCAGGTTGTATGATCTGATATTCAGTGCTAATACTGTTGAGTGATATACTCGCAATCAGCGAACAAAAATTATCTCTACTATTATCATGAAATATTCCAAGGTTCTATATTCTCATCAGAGTAAATATTTTCTAGACAGAATATTTTCAGATATTCAATGCAGGCCCAATGATATTTATTTGTAAATATATTAAACCTTATCTTTTCTGATCCATCCAGGGAATGGAATTTCCTGTGGGGTTTTACCTACTTTAAGTGCTAGGGTGCCTATACTAGAGGTTATTGATTGTGGCACAGGGATCGAATGTAATATTTTGGTTGAAAATAAAGATGCCATGACAAGGTCAATGATCATCAAATTTGTTTCCTCATTTGATGAAAGGTTTCAGATATTATGTTGTTCCCTCTGTTCCAAATTGTAAGTCATTTTGACTTTTTTGGTACATTCGTCCGTTTTACTATGTATGCAATCTTCGTTTTCTATCTAATTGTTTACTTAGCAAAGCCATGTGATGAATTGAGACTATATAACATCAGTCTTTTCCTGATTAAGGTACATGATTTGAATAGCCCAAAACAATTAATTGTGAGCTCCATGTCAATTAACTTATTGTGGTAAATAATCTGAAAGCCAACTACTCTCATCATGTTCAAGAGCAACTAGGAAAGGTAGGGAAAGGATCAAATCTTGATGAAAAAGCTGTGCTGCAGCTTGGTCGAAACCGCCTGTGCGCCAACATCGTAATCTACTCCTTCCCAGTGACTACAGGTATGCATGGGCTGTTACTCTTATGATTTTTTAAGCTCCTTGTACGAAATTTTGATGTGTAGCATAACTTAAATGATTGTCAAAGAAAGTTATCCTTTTAATTGTGGATTGGATATTCATATGAATGTAAATGGTGTTGGTGCTTAGCAACCAACTCTTGTTGTAAATACACAATTTATTTCCACCTGAATCTTGTTACCTAACTACCACGCTAAACTGAGCAGCTAAAATGAGTGTTGTCGCCAAATCTGAGAAAATCTTAGCACCAACCATAGGTATGTCTGGTATGATAGAAATTAATAGATTAATTAATTATTATTATTAGGATGACTATGACTACATCACCATTTTGTTTACCCAATCCGACAGTTGTTTTTTTTCCATATTAGGCTCATCATTGTGCCCACTTTAGGCTCATCTTCTTTTTAATATAATGAGTAGTTCTTCGGCCTGATTCGATGGAGTTGGCAGTGCGAATCTGCTGAACGGGCCAAAGGAAGGCCTTGCAGGTGGTAGACGTCGTGGCCTCATCTCTACATACCCCATCGGACTGCCAGCGAGGTTATATTACTTCTTCACTGTTTGTTCACTTGAGCCGGTACAGGTCAATCGGCACCTTTCAGAAGGCACAACTGCAGCACTTTTGGTTGGCCGCTGCAAGACAACAGCCTCTAAATGAAGATGTCGAGAAGCTAATTAATTAGATTGGCTCAGGTGATGCCTCTGGCCCCTATTTAGTTGTGCAGAGATACTGGAGGTGGGCATTGCAATTTCCTGTGGTAATTTGGATCTACTGTTCTATCAGAACCATTCACTCAATATAGAAATGTGTTAGCCATGGAATGTAAATTAGTTTCAGAGTTTTGCTCCTCTATAATGCAGTTTTTATAGTAAAGATTACTAAGGTATGGTAATATGTTGTTAGATAAACCAATAACTAGCAGTTGGTCTATTTTTTTATATTTTTTTTCCCCAAGATAACTGAACCATGCTACAAAATACCATTAGTTATATGCTCCTAAACAATTGTCTTCAATGGTTCAATACAGGTAAGATCTATTTCAGAGTAATCGAGAATAATTTTCCATGATTTGTTTTTTCATTGGAGTCTATATATTTTTGCGATGCTAATTTGATTGGTTTGGTGAACAGCGTCTGCAGAGACCTCGAGAGCGAGAAGTTGTTGTGCCTGCACCGCTGATGGGCTTGGCTGTGGGTCGTCATAGATGTGCTGGTGACTGGCACCATCTGGCTCTGGTCTATAGCAGGACGCTGCAGTGGCACTTGAGGAGGGATGGAGATCGGCTGCGCACGTGATCTTCGATGGTTCAAATGATCTTCAGGTTAACAGCCATGAAATTATGCCTGCCCATTCAACAGGAGACGCCCTGATCTAGATTAGGATTATGTGCATCTAAATTTTTAGAATTAGTCAGTCCTTGTTTATTGTTCACAATCGTTTTTTTTTTTTCAAAATATCCATGGCAACAGTTGTACATAATCAAAGCATACAAGAGTCATGAGTTGCTTCTCTGTGTGATGAGTTGTGCCTTGGTAATCTGTTTGCCTTAGCTTGCAGTTCTCTATGCACTAAAAGAATCAAATTGGCTGTTTTTTATGATGATGATAGAAAGGTAACTTCCCATGAGAAGAAGAATTGAAATTGTTTACAGCATCTAGCAAGACACTGTAGGGATGATTCAAACATCTCCGAGATATATTAATATGTATTACAGAAAATGCAAATTTTAGTTTCTACAAACTTAAAGATCAAAGTTAACTTGAGAGAATTACAACTAGCAGCTAGAAGATTATGTTATTATTCTACCTTTCAAAGAGCTTTTTTTATAGACACGTGCGTGGCGCACGTGCATTTCCACTAGTTATAGAAAGTTAAACATTGGATAGAGCATGCGATGGTAGGAGTACCTGGATCGTCTTGTTTATTTAAGCACCCGAGACTGAAGTAAATGGTCATTATAAGATGTTGTTTTATTTACTACCATTACCTTTGTAGGCTGTGCCGTCTTGTTCTTGTTCTGATTCTGATTCCTCCTTTTGTTCTTGTTGTAAACTTCTATCTTCGGTTCTAAAATATAATGATGGGTATTTTGGGAATAAGTAAGAGAGGTGTGTACCTTGTTCTTGAAAGTGAATTTCTCCCTTTTCCCTTTGATGTTGAAAACAATCTTCGCACTGTCTGCGTAGATGACAGCTTTAGCTGAGCATAAGAATGGTCTACCGAGTATGATTGTTGCTCTTTCATTTCTTCCGGTGTCTATGACTGCGAAGTCTCCTGGCACGTAAGAGCCTCTGATTCCCACACACACGTCTTCAAGGGATCCCCTCGGGATAACAGAATGATTGATCTCGCATTTTGCAAGCACATATTCGATTTTCCAAAGTGGTTCACTATAAATCTTTTCATAAATTACCTTTGGTAGTATGTTCACGCTTTGAGCCGAAATCACGAGAGAACATTGTCGAATGTGTGTTGTCCAATCTTGATTGTAATGTGGCCTCCCCGGATCTTCCTTTTTAGGTGGCATCAGTCATCCAACCAACAACTTTTCGAGGTCTCTCTATAGTAACGACCTGCATTGTAAATATCGACAAGGTTTGCAGTTTCTAATTCTTCCGGCTGCCCCTTAATGTTATCTGGTGTGGTTAGTGGAGCGGATGGCGAGAAATCTGAGATTCTATCATCTTATTAAAGCTATGCTGATTCTTTATAGCTGAAGAAAAGCTATCTAAATGAGTATTAATAAGTTCAAGAGCTTTATCATTAGTTGCTATTTTTCTAGACAGATTCTCCATGGTTTTACCTTGGTTAACAACAAGGTCTCTCAAAGAAGGTTGATAAGTATTAAAATTGTTACCCGGATTGTTACCTTGGTAGTTTCCTTGATAGTTGGGCCCCCCTGTTGGTTCCAACCTTGATTCTCGATTGAGGACGAAATTATAGTTGTTATTTTTGACGACGTTGATGTCCTCGGGATCTCTCGGACAATTCCCGCCAGTGTGGCCTGTGTTTCCACATTCTTCACATGTCATGCAGAGTCTTGAATTTGCATTATGCCTTGGGTTGAGGATCTCTATCCTCTAGCTTCTTCATTATAAGGTCCATTTTAGCGGATAGCATGTCTACCTCTTTAAGCTGGTGCATTCCTCTCTTGCGAGTTTGACGCTCTTCACTCCAACCTTGGTTGGAAGCCATCTTCTCCACAAGCTCGTGGGCACGAGTTAATGTAAGTGATAAGAAAGCACCACCGGTGCGGCATCCATAGTTTCACGAGCGGGGAACAAGCCCATGATAGAAAGTCTGCATCAACAGCCACTTCTCCATCGCTCCCACGCTTTCGGGACTGATTCATCATGCTGTTGTTGGAAATTCGATATCTTTCCTCTTAAGGCATTTGTCTTGCCTATAGGAAAGAACTTAGCAAGAAAGGCTGTGGAACAAATATCCCATGTTCTATTCTTATCTTTAGTAGCATAAAACCATTGCTTAGCTCTCCGCAATAGTGAGAATGGAAAGAGACGAAGCAAGATTGCATCTTTGGACACGTCCTTCATAGTAAATGTGCTGCAAATCTCTAGGAATTAAAAAAAACACTTTGCCGAGAGTTCATTTTCTTTTTGTTCTCGGCAAAGTTTTTTTCTTTGCCGAGGGACGGACGACAACTTGTCGGCAAAGTTTATGCAAACCGGCGGCGTTACGTCGGATTCGTCGATGCCGACAGACCTACCTTCGTCGATCGTAAGCCCTTCGGTAAGACACCTTCGCCGACCGCGCCGAGCCGGGCTTTGCCTATGGTTCTTCTTTGCCGAGAAATGCGGTACTGGCGTAAGTAGGCTTCGCCGAACATTTTTCTTTGCCGAAAGCGGTGTCGGGGAAGAAAGTCTTTGCCGAATGTCTTATTTTTGGGCTGTCGTCAAAACGCGAGTACTTTCGGCGGAGACCCAGTTTCCGTAGTGTCTCTTCCTCATCGATCTCCCCGTCGCTTCTCCCCCGACCCCGACGCTGCGGCGTGCTCCCATGCCGGTGCACCTCGACCCAGGATTGCCTCCACCCCCCCCATCACGGCCTCTCCCTTCCCTCCCCCACCGCTTCCTTCCTCCCTCTCCTTCTCCCTCCCCCCCCCCCGGGCGGCAAATGCTCGAAGGAAACCCTAGGCGGCGGCGGTGGCTGCATCAGCAGCAGCCCTGCGCTCCTCGTCCTCCTCCTCCTCCCCTCAACCCTCGCATATTATGACACATTTTAATTTGCATAGTGTATGAGATAAAGAATTCGTATTTTCAGGTACACCATCTTTATCATTATATTGTCTGCCACTGCATGCAATTCTGGAATTATTTTTCCCGGGGTTCAATCTGGTGCAGTACAGGAATTTGTAAACCCTATTTACCTTCCTGATTATTTATTGGATGTGCTGGGACTATTTTTTTTGCTACAATGTATAATATGGGAATCGCTATGGTCATATGGTTGGTGAACTACACTTTTTATGACCAATCCTTTTCCTTCAACTCTGTCTAGGGAGCTATTTAGTTTCCCTTCTGATTTTTTTCCTCATTACCATCGTGATCACACATTTACACATGGAATTATTTTGTTGAACTCACATAGTGCCTTCAATCCTGGCCTCAAGCCTTAACCATACCTATAGTGATATTTTTGTAATTATCTCTCCCATATTATGAGCACTTCTGATAAATTAGGCCTCTGTGACCACAGATTATTGTGCCTTATACAACTGCCAAGTGTTTGACTGTACTAAGTGGGACCAGCCCACCTGGGCCAAGGGCACGAGCAGTGCTAATCTTTCAAAGGTAAATAGAAGAAGATATTTGTCCTAACAAAGATTTGCATTATGTATCTTAATGATGTCTAACCAACAAGCTTACCAACTAAGCCAGGCAGTGGGCCGGGTGGTACTGCCTGCAGTGGTCTGCGGAGTTGCCAGTTGGGCTTGCTTGCAATGCGATTTATTACTTGGTGGGCATGCAACATCCCTTTTTTAGCCTATGATGAAAAATCCGTACACATTGCTCAAAGATATGATCTGATGTTCGTTAGCCTGTGAGGTACTGGGCATGGCCTCCTACTTATGCTGTGCAATTTATGAGACTAGGCCACCTATTGGCGTGCCTTTAAGCTCAGGTTGATGAACAAATGATGATCGGTATGTTTCTGAGGCCTCTAATCTGAATTTTTCTGTGCCTTGAAGGACAATTTTATTAAAGTTGTGCTCCTGCTGACAAGGACAATCACTCAAAGTGAAAGTTGTGCTCCTGCTGACAAGGACAATCACCCAGCAGTCATACCCTCCAATGTTAGCACTCCAATACTATGCTTTTTGGTTGTCAGGTTGGCCACAGAAACAAGGTGCCTTTTTCCATCCATCCTTCGCCACTTTTATTATTTGAAAACTACCTAAAACACTTCTCTGTCTAATTTATAGAGGCTTTACTAAAATCTCTGATTTGTTCTGTTTACCTTGGATGTCTGCTTTTTACCATGCCTCTTATCTTAGGGTATTAGAAGAAAACAAAGTTAGGTGCTTCGCAAGTTTTTTCTCATTCGGTGCAGGGGAAGCATTCATCATATTTTTAGTGATCATATTTCAGATCCAAGCACCCACTTTTACCAACACAGATATTTTATTGCTCCTCAAATAATAGTTTGTAGACTGCGTACTGCCATAAATTTGAAGGACTGTGTTATATCCATCCTTCTACCTTCTTTTTCTTATCTTGTGGAGTTGTATTCTATAGTAGCAATGTGCCTTATAGACTGAAAGATTATACTCCATAATAACATACGAATTTAGAATTATGATTCTACCTTCAATTCAATTTTAATTAGTAGTTATCCTGACTATAAACCTAAAGGGTCATTTTCCAGACCGCTTTTTGCGTGTTCACACGTAGCCAAATTATTTTCTACATTTTATTGTCATTGGAGTGAAATGCTCAGTAGATACATGAGCTTGTCTTGTTGTGCCAAATAGGTCCATGGACTTAGAAACCAGCCATCTAGCCCCTTGAACTTGCAAACCCGTTCACCCCAGGTCCATGACGGTTTTGCATGGCGGTTTTACATGGCAGCATGGCGGTTTTGACGTCAACGATGACATCAACACTTCTTTTTAATTTGTGAAATTAATATCTTTTTATTTGGAGCTCCAAATATAGCAAATAATATATCTATTTTGATCGTCGACAAGTTCTTTTGCAATGGTGTACTCCATTTGATTATTGGAGATAGTTTTATTTGTGTAAAATTAAATATTTCTATAAAACGAGTGATATTTTATTCTCACTTGCATGTGGTCGTGATTTAGTTCCGGCGAGGGCATTATCGGATGTGCATTATCGCTGCCTACTACATCTTCACATGCATGCATCGATCGGATAATATATTTTGGACGGGTGTTGGGGGAGGGCGACCCTCGCCAGCCCGGCAGCCCCGCTGGCCTCACCACGGGGGGGCCAAGAACTAATCTCCGTTAACATATTGCGAAGTCTTGCGGGATCGCAAAGCGGAGGACCCTCCGCGAAGACACGAACGGCGGAGCGTCACCCCTCCGTCGAGGGCGGCCCCCGAGCAGGCATTGGCCGGGAGCATGACGGCCCCTACGCGGCGTAGGGAGCGCCGGCGGGGGTCTTCCCAAGTGGCGCGAACCCAAGCAACGGGAAAGGCCGGCGGAGGGACCCCCTCCGAACCCCCTCCACGGATGCACGGAACCGGCGGCCGGGCATGAGGAAACCCTACACCCCCGGCGGGGGAGAAGTCATGCGTGTATTTCCGTGCATCGACCCCGTGACGAATAGTTCTTGGCTTGCCCTTGTAAGGGCCCGGTTGTAGCGTGTGTTTCCTACCTACCATGTACCAAATTGTAAATCAGCCCTTCGACCCTTTGAATTCCTATAAATACCGAAGGTGCGGGCACAAGGAATGGGTTGGGTTGTTGGCCAGTTTAAGTGCCATTTGCTCGCTTTTATTACACCCACGTCTCGCCTTACGCATCGTCTTATCCCTCCTCCCCGGAGGCCGGCGCCCTCCGATCGCCTCGACCCTCGGCAACCCCTGGCAATAAGGTCGGCGGGACCGGAGGCCGCTCCGCTCCCCGTTTGTGTTCTCGACTCACCCCGTGTGAGCCTCGCCCCCTTCCCCCCTCGGGAGCGAAGGCTAAGGGGCAGGAGTGATCCCCACGGTTGGCGCCGCCCGTGGGGACCGACACAAAAAGTCCAAAGCCATGCGGCCGGGCCGCCGAACCGAAGCCCGTCGCATTAGCCGAACACCTCGCCCCGAAGGGGACCCCCAGATCAAACCCATCAAGCAGTCGGCATGCGGCCACCACGCACCCAAGCAGCTCCGCGCCAGGGGCTGCGGGAGCCGGAGGGCCCGCCATCCCGGACCCCCCGGTCATCCCGATATCGGAGGTCACCAGGGAAGAAGGCCATGACGCCCAGCAAGGCGGCGCTCCGCAGGGCCGACGGGACGTGGTCCGGCAACCGGTGGCGCAGATGTCTCCGCCTCGAGCGAACCCTACGGATCCGCTCGGAGGGCTCCTCGAAAGTGCTACAGAAGATGAAGAGGAGGAAACCGAGCAAGGCGAGCAGGCACTAGAGGCCCTCCAAGCCCAGATCGCAGAAAAGAGGAGGTTGCTGCAGGCCCTAGATCGGAGGCGGCGCTGCGGGCCTTTGGAACAAAGGCCGAAGCCGCCCCGGGACCCGGCGGCATGGATCAACCAAAGCGGCTCGAGGCGGTGCAAGAAGGGGCGGGGGAGGGCAGCGCAGCCAAAGAATCATCCGCAACCCCCGCTCGGGGCAAGCCCCACCTCCGCCAACCCCACCACCACCTCAACAGAATCAACCACCCGGTACAACACCCGCAATCCTCAACCCTCCGCATAAGCCAACCCGTACCCCTCCATGCCCATCGGGGGACGGCGCGGCCGCCACGCTCGGCAGCGACCTCGCAAAATCATCATTACGACCCCAAATCCCGCTCTCCTACGCCCCCGCCCGGATCGCGGAATGGCCTCCGGCATACAGCCACCGGCACTTGCCAAGATACAACGGGGGCCTCCGACCCCTGCGGTTCGTTATGAGCTACGAAGCATTTGTGGAAGCCGCGAGGAGGAGATCACTCCACAATGGCCAAGTCATTTGTGATCATCGCAAGAGGAGTGGCTCGATCTTGGTACTTGCACGCTGCCCCCCAACTCAATCCGGAGCTGGTCCGACCCAGCGACGCCCTTCGCGCAAATTTCAAGGGAGTTGACTCGAACTCATCAACGGCACCGAGTTCTTTGAGCGTGGTGCGAAGCCAAATGAGCCCCTACAAGAGTGGTGGCGGAGGTTTCTCCAAACCAAGGCCAGGACCGAGGGGGTCTCCCGACCGAGCGTCATTATGGCGTGGTCTCTTGCATCCGCCCCAGGCCCATGTCATTCAAAGATTGGCGGAGGCGGCCGAAGACCCTAGCGGAGCTACACGAGATAATGGACAAATGCTGCAGAGGCGAGGCGCGACCACAAAGCGAAGATAGAGGCTTTCCGACCTCCGCCATATCGGCACCGGCCACAACGACCACCACGCATGGACAACCACCCAAGACCGGGAGGCCGTCGGAATCGGCACCATCGCCAACAACCCCCGCCACGGCAAAAAACCCACCAACCACCCCTAGGCAAAACTACCCACCAAGAACCCCGGACCGAACCCGGACACCAACATGAGGCCTCGCAAAAACAACCCTACGCGCCATTATGCGGAGAGGGCAAAGGCCATTACACCAAACAATGCCCATATTTCGCCAAGGGAAAAGAGGCGATGGGCGAGGGAGCTCGCCGCCAAAGCCCGCAGAGGCAAGTTAACCACACAAGAAAACCAGCAAGCACCCACTCCAACCACTACACTTTCACCCCCCTTCGACTATGGAATCCTAGCACATCCGGGCTTCCACTACCCGGCTTTCCACTCCAAAGACCTTCGGCGAGAGCCGGCACCGCGTTACTACCGGCAAGAGTATACGTTTCACACCCCCCAGAGCCTCCGCAACCAAGCTATCACAACCAAGCCCTACCACCTCCACCTCCGCCACCCGCACCACCTTCGACCCAGCAACACCCAGTCAAGCAAGAAATCCAGACAATCGTCAGCAAGCCCAACTCATCTTACGGGGTCATCCTCGCTATCACGGGGGGCTCCAACGAGGACCACGGCAACAAACGGCAGCGAAAGGAGCACTATCGGAGGGTCCATCATGTGGGTACGGAGGGGCCTCACGTAAACAAGCCGCCGGTCCCACATTCCGATCACCTTCAATGCCGGCGACATGAAGCTCGAGACTACCCTCACACCGATGCGATGGTCATCGACACCAACATCGGAGGCTGGACTGTTACTAGGATCCTAGTAGACACGGGCAGCTCCGCAGACATCTTGTTCGCATCCACCTTCGACAAAATGGGCCTGGACAGGAACATGTTACAACCAGCAGGCAATCCCCTCTTCGGCTTCGGAGGCCAGCAAGTTGGGACCATCGGGAAAATCACCTTACCGGTCTCCTTCGGAAAGAGCCCATTCACCGATCGAGAAAACATAACCTTCGGCGTGGTCGAATCGTACTACAGCTACAACGCCATTTTCGGCCGCGGAGTCACCAACGCATTCGACGCGGTCCTCCACCCGAAGTTATTCGCATGAAGATGCCCTCCGTCGGGCGGCATAATAGCCGTGTTCGGAGACCGACGCGCAGCAAGAAACGCGGAGGGGGTGTCGCACCGGGCAACGCAACGCATACAACCTAGAACAAGAACTGCGGGGCCAAGAGAGACAGCCGAGAAGGCGGCGCGGAGGCGAGCACTACCAGCAGAAGAAAGCGAAGAAAGTCGGGCTTTTTAGCTTTGATCCCGATAGAGAAGTAACCATATCCGCACTCTGGACGGACCTCCGAGGCGAGCTCTTGCGGTGCCTCGAGAGAACTCCGATGTGTTTGCCTGGTCGCGTGAAGATTTCTGGTGTTAGCCGTAACCTCATCGAGCACCACCTCAACATAAGACGGACGCCACTCCCGTAAAGCGAAGCTTTCGCAAAATGTCGACGAGAGAAGAGTAGTACAAGCAGGCAGGTAAACCGCCTTCTAGGCGGGAGGTCATCCGCCCGGTCAAATACCCCACTTGGTTATCCAACGTTGTCATGGTGAAAAAAAGCAAGCCTTAGCAAAGACAAAGCGGAGCCCACCAGATGGAGGATGTGTGTGGATTTCACCCGGCTGAACAAAGCATGCCCGAAGGACGATTTTCCCCCCCCGAATCGGCTCTCTCGGTCGACCAAAGAATTTTGTGAAAGGTTGTCCCTCTGGACTGTTTCTCGAGGATACCACCAAATTTGGATGAACCAGGCGAGATGAAGACAAGACAAGTTTCATAACCCCTCGCGGAACCTACGCGCGAGGAGAATGGCGAAGGCCTCCGAACGCCGGCTCGTCCTTCGCCCATACGAATGACGGCGGAGGTGTTCGGAGACGACAGCGCCATCTCAGCCTACGTCGGCGACTTGGTAGTCCAAAGTAAGTTAAAGGAAGACCACATCACGGACCTCCAAAGGACCTTCGTCAAGCTTGCGAAGCCGGGCTCAAACTCAACCCCGCCAAGTGTGTATTTGGGTAAGCAAGGGCAAGTTCTTTGGGCTGCCTCGTATGCGTAAAAGGAATAGAGGCCAACCCTTCGAAGATCGCAGCAATCACCGCGATGGAACCTCCGAGGAGCGAAAATCGGTTCGAGAGACTAGCGGGACGCCTCGCCGCCCTTAGCGAGGTTCATCTCCGGTCGGCCCGGCGAGGGTTACCATTCTTCCAAACTCTAAAGGAAAGCAGACCCATTGGTTGGGGGCCTCCGCAACAAGAAGCCTTCGAAGACCTCAAGCGGTACCTCAAAAACCTTACCACCCTCGCCACACCGGAACCAGGCGAAGAACTCCTTTCTACGTCGCCGCATCGCCACATGCCGTCGGCAGCGGTGCTCGTCAAAGAAGTGAACGGGCACCCGGTCGGGCAAATCCCGTCTACTATGTCTCCGAAACCCTCGAAGGGCCCAAGCTAAATTACACGAGCTGGAAAAGGTAGCCTACGCAGTGGTCATGGCAGCGGAGAAAACTCAAGCACTACTTCCAGGCACATGAGGTCACCATACCTTCGAGCTTTCCCTCGATAACATATTCGAAAACCCCGAGTCGGTGGGCGAGAATAGCGAAGTGGGCGACCGAGATCGGAGACCACGCAATCAGATTCGTCGGCAGAACGGCCATCAAGTCCCAGGCCCTAGCAGATTTCCTAGCAGACTGGACACCTGACACATACAACCAAGCAGTGAACTTGGACCCGATTTGGACGGCACACACTGACGGAGCCTGGGGGGCACGCGGAGCTGGCATCGCGGCCATCATCACTTCACCCTCCGGAGTCAAGCTGAGATATGCTGCCAGGCTAGAATTCCAGTGCACAAACAACACGGCGGAATACGAGGCAGTGCTCTTGGCACTAAACAAGCTCCGGGCCATGTCAGCGCGAAGGGCCATCATCAAAACCGACTCGGAGGTGGTCTCGAAACAAGCCGAGAAGGACAACAAAGCCAAGCACCCAGAGCTGCAAAAATACCTCGCAAGGCTAAGGAAAACGGAGGCCTTCTTTCTCGGCATCACAACCAAGACCATATCCGGTAGGGACAACGGCGAAGCCGACGAGCTCGCGAAGGCCGCGTCCCGAGCGGAGCAACTCCCACAGGACGTGTTCTTCGAAATACTGCGTAGCCCCGCGATTCAAGATGGCGACCAACCCCCGAAATCGGTCAGCGCCATTCACAGCGAAGATTGGAGAGCCCCGATCATTGCATTCATCAAAGGCCTCTTCGAGCCCCAATCCAAGGAAGAACAAAAAAGGGTTGAGCAGAAGGTCCGAGGCTACCGTCTAGTTGACAACAAGCTGTACAAGGCATCCGTAACCGCTCCATGGCTAAAATGCATATCTACCGGCGAAGGCTGCGCCATCCTAGCGGAGATCCACGAAGGCATCTGCGGCTCGCACAACGGCCCCAGAGCGTTAGTGGGAAAGGTGTTCAGGCAAGGGTTCTATTGGCCCACCGCACTCAACGACGCCACGGAACTGGTCAAGCACTGCGAAGGATGCCAGCTGACAGCCCACCACTCCAACAGGCCAGGGGCTCCGACAACCCTCATCTGCCCCACATGGCCCCTTCAGCGATGGGCGATAGACCTTATCGGTCCAATGCCGCCGGCTCCGGGGAACCTTCGCCACGCAGTAGTGGCAGTCGAATACTTCACCAAATGGATCGAAGCCCGCCCTCTCGCAAGCATAACCTCTCACTCAGTACAAAAGTTCTTCTGGCAGCAGATCGTCTGCCGCTTCGGAACCCCGCGGAGCATAACAGTCGATAACGGCACCCAGTTTGATAGCGAAGGCTTCAAACAGTTCTGCCATCAAATAGGCACCAAGATACACTTCGCCTCCGTGAGGCACCCCCAATCAAACGGCCTCGTCGAAAGGGCCAATGGCATAATCCTGCAGGGTATCAGCGCGAAGGTCCACGCGAAACCAAGAGGAAAATGGGCGGAGGAGCTCACTCCGGTGGTATGGTCACATAACACCTCCGAAAGCCGTGCGACCAAATTCACGCCCTTCAAGCTCCTCGTTCGGAGAAGAGGCCGTCCTCCCGAGAAGAACTAAAGCACAGCGTCGCTAAGGGTCACCGAAGCCCCCAGAAAAGAAGAGGGTCGCGAAGGACCTCCTCGAAGAAACAAGAAACTTGGCCATCCTCAACCTCCACGCATACCGGGGAGGAGACCACAAGATGGAGGAACAAGAAGCTCGGCCTCTCCACGATCTCCGTCGGAGACTTCGTCCTGTCGTAAAGCGTAACGCGAAGATGGGCGGCAAGTTCATGGCCAAGTGGGACGGGCCCATACCTCGTCACTAAGTCCACAAGACCCGGCTCCTTCCCACGCAAGATCTCGAAGGCCATGATCTCCCCCACACATGGAACGTCGGCGACCTCCGCAAAGTACTAACCTAAGCGGTGCAATGTACCGGGCACTCGCGAGTTGTATGGGGCTCCGCTCATTTTGCCATTTCATTTTTTCTCTTCCTAAACTTAAGATCATGAACAATGCGGGCTGCACTCTTTTTTTCCTTGCGAAGGGGCGCGAGGTTTTTAACGGCGCAGTACCAATATCTAATATATGCGGGTTAGTTACCCCCACATCGGAGAAAGGTGCAACGCAAGTACAAAGATGAAAGGGGCTGGCCGGGCGCCAACCAGCCCTCATCGGCGAAGGTAATGGGATTGCCACGCTCGGGGAGGGCAGCGCAAGGCTGCACCCCCGGCTCGGTCAAACCAACAAAAACACTCCTTACTCTAAATTACGTTAAGCCGGCGCCCACGGCACCTCCGCACGGGGCCGCAGAATGGCGCCCCGCGCTCTCCGAGTATGAGACCCGCGGAGGCTACAACACGCGGGCGCGACGGCACCTCCGCGAGGCTCGCAATGAAGACGCCCCGCGCTCTCCGAGTATGAGACCCGCGGAGGCGCACACAAAAAGTCGGGCGCCCTGGCACCTCCGCCCGGGCTCGCAATGAAGACGCCCCGCTCTCCGTATATGAGACCAGCGGGGCGCAAAGTCGGGCGCCTGGCACCTCCCGCCGAGCCCGCAATGGACGCCCCGCGCTCTCCGAGTATGAGACCCGGGAGGCGCACAAAAGTCGGGCGCCCAGCACCCCGTTAGGCCCGCAATGAGGCCCGCGCTCCGTATGAGACCCGCGGAGGCACACAAAGTCTGAATCAGCACCCCCAAGTTGGGGGCTCGCAATAAAGACACCCCCGCGCTCTCAAGTATGAGACACGCGGAGGCGCACAAAAGCCGGAAGCCCGGCACCTCCGCCGGCGGGCTCGCAGCGGTACTTCCGCCACCCCTCGAAGTCCGGCCCCCACGGGGCACGCGGCAATCGGAAGACAGTACCCTTCGCCAGGGCTCAGCAACAAAAATACCACCACCGACCAAGAACAAGACCTCCGCCGTGCAGCCTTAACACCACCACCCACCAAGGACAAGACCTCCGCCCGTACAAACCATAATCACAACAAGCACTTATGACATCCGCCCAACGCCGGGGAGCACCCCTGCCCCCAAGAAGCACTATAAAACCAAACCTCCCCCCCCACGAATCCCATGTTAGGAAGAGAGCAGCCATCGGACCACGAGGCGCCACCATGCTAACACCCATAGCCAAACCCCGATCCTATAGAGCGGGACGCCGGGATACCTCGAAACCCACAGCCTCCCAACCCGGCCCGAAGGCACCACAATGGAAAATGTAAACGGACCCCAACCCCCGAGGCGGACCGCAAAGTGCAATGAAGAGCAACAGCGCTACAGATGCCCCTGAGGCAGCGAAACATCCAAACCCCCGCAAACCAACAAAGACCAAATGCGAGACAAACTAGAGCATTTCGGTACTCCGCGAACCCCCTACGCCCGGCCGCCCGGGGAGCACCTCGCGGGACCCAGCCAACTTCGAGCGGTGACTCTGCGAAGGGGATACCACAATGGAGAATGTAACATCCTCTGTGGGCAACTCCACCAAAGGAATCAAAGTCGAAGGGGGCAGGTCGCAGCCACGAACACGAACGCGAAAAGGCGGCGAAAGCTGCGACAACCCGCAAGACCGCCATTCAACAAGGATGGGCGTGCACAGGGCGCAGGGACCCACCCCCGCAAGCCACCTCTGCAAGAGTCCCAATTCGCGCCAGGGACCGTCCGCTCCCAAGTCTCCGAGCGATGAGTCGTGCGCGCCGCGGAATCACAAGGGCGCACCCTCAACCAACTTCAAGCTTCAACGGGGGAACCTGGTGGAGCGAAAAAAAGACCCTCCGCATCCCAAAAGAACTTTGTAACGAAGAGCCTGCAATAAAAATCAACGAGTACCACTTGGTCAAGCAAGCCTCCGCAAAACGCGGCGAGTCTCGCACTAAGGAAAACAGGGGGACGCGGCTGTCTATCGCGGCTACCTTCGCAAACGCAGCGCGAAGTCTCGCACTAAGGAAGGCCGGGGGGCGCCTGCTTAGCGGCGACTACCTTCGCGAGCAGCGCGAGTCTCGCACTAAGGAAAACGGGGGGGACGCCGCTGTCTATCGCGGCTACCTTCGCAAAACAGCAGTCTCGCACTAAGGGAGGAGGGGCGCCATTGTCTATCGCGACTACTTCTGCAGAGAAAAAAGCTGAGTCTCGCACTAAGGAAGCGAGGGGGACGAGAGATTGTCTATCGCGACTACCTTCGCAAAAGCATACGAGTCTCGCACTAAGTGAAATAGGCGTTTGTCTATCGCGACTACCTTCGCAAAGCAGCGCTGAAGTCTCGCACTAAGGAAAACGGGGGGACGCCATTGTCTATCGCGGCTACCTTCGCAAAAAACGCAGAGACGAGTCTCGCACTAAGTGAAATAGGGGGCACCGCCGCTTCACGCGACTACCTACGAAGAGCACCACTACCACTTGGTACATGCAACACAAAAACAACTCTTTGCAAACATACCGCATCCATTACATTACGAGGGAAAGTTACACGCCCTCCGCGGTCAGGAAAGCCCGTGAGCCTCCGCACACACATCCTCGGCTACAGAGGCCACGACCCCATACAAGATGGCCTTAACTAACACCTTCGCTACACGCTCCACAAACTCCTCTACATCCACCACCTCCACCGGCTCTTCTTGGCAGAGTCGCGCGGCTCCGTATCACGGGCTCTCGAAAGAACAAGCGGAAGTTCACCCCGTAGCACTCGATGCGGTATACCCTCCGCATGTCGCTCCCACTCGAAGCCCACATCCTCCCGCTTTGGAACAACGACTCGGCCTCCGCGATCGACCCAACAAGCCGCTTGCCCAAGTCGCGATGGCTGCGGCTTCATCGTCCTCAATATCATCCTCCGCCAAGGCCGCGGCACCGGCTCGAAAAGTACCCGTTCCACTTGACGGTTTGTCAAGTCATGGGACGCCGAGAAGGCCTCCGAGGCCCGATTAGCTACATCGTACTTCGAACCCCTGCCCCACGAGAACCGCTCGAAGGGCAGTCCGGGGAACCGCTGCATGGCATGAACCCAAGTCTCCCCGAAATGAACACATCTTGGCGATTCATCATCGGCGGAACCACGTTAAGCACCCTCGCGCGAGGCCCCACGGGTACTGCGGCCAACGCAATCATCAAACGCGGTTAGCCCCAACCCCAACGCAATCAAGCTACGAGGGTGCACGAACACAACGGAAACGCACAATCAAGTAACAACGAGAATGTAGCGAAGCCCCTAAAACTCAATTCATCATTCAACTTAAAAAGCCCGAAGGCCAAGAAGTTTCACACCACATGATTGTCTCGCCTAGGAAAGAATAAACTCGCGCGCAATCTAAGGAGCCTAAGCTACCTCTGCGTCGGAGGCCGCGGCGGCATCGGAGGAGGAGGAGGGCTCCTCGGAGGCATGGAGGAGCGGGAGCAGGCTCAGGGCTCGGGCGAGGCGGAGGCGCTGTGCCTGCGGAGATGTGCGGAGGGAGGGAGAAGCGGCTCCGGAGGCGGGGGCCGGAAGACGGGATGGCGGCGGCGGCCGGCTTCAGCCGCGGCGGAGGCACCTGACATCGCCTAAGCGACCGGCACCTCAACCCGTCCGGGCGGTTTGTATCTCCTCCGGAGCAGCTGGGGGAGCCCCCTCCGGCTCGAGCGGCAGCAGCAGCGACCTAGGAGCGACACCAAGTCGGCACACAAGACAAGCGAAGTAGCGGCAAACAAAGAGGAAAAGAAGCGAACCGGACAACAAAAGCAAACAAGTGACCAACCTTCCCGGCGGATCGGCCGCCGAAAACTCGAGCAAGCTCCGCCCTCTTCGTACCCGAAGCGCTTGATGAAGGGTCGCAAGCGCTCACGTCCGCTCCTCCGCTGAGGCCCTAACCTCGTCGGGGGCGGGGAGTGGGCGGTCCGGGGCCTCGACAACGGCTCCCGATGCGGCGCAATCCGGATGGCGGGGCCCCCTCTCGGCGACCGCGGCGGTGTGCGGCTCGAAGTCCGCCGCGCAGGCCACCACCTTCGGCTCCCCCACCTCCGGCGCATCCAGGCGCCAACAAGGGCAGGGTCGGGTTGGCAGAGCAGCGGAAGCCGGCCCCGACTCCGCCCAAACGCGTCAAGCGCCGCCTTGAAGGCCTCCGCCTCCGCATACCGGGACAGCTCAAGATCATTGAGCCTCTTCGGCCGGCCGCCACCTCCGCCTCCGCGCGCGGCGCGGACCTCACGCGCCTCCGACGTCGGGCGCTCATTCTCCCGCTGGAGAACCTTCGCACCCTCCTTAAGGTCCGCCACCTCCCTCCCGGAGCGCTCCGCCTCATCAATAGCCGCCTTCGGCTCTCCCGGGCCTCCCGCCGGCTCTCCTTGAGCTCGCTAGAGGCCTTCCTCAGGCGTCCGCGTGGTCGGGAGTCCCAGCCCTCACGGATGGCCGCCCCCGCGCCAACACTAGCAACTCCGAGGTCTTCACCTTGATATCCTCATGGATATCGGCGAGGGAGCGGTTCGCCACTGCATCTACGCCTCCGGCGGCGCCGCGATCGAAGACGCGCCCAATCATCCTCCGCTCAACCTCCGTGGCGAAGGGGGGGTGTCGCGGAGGTCGATGCCCGTGCGACTCCACGTCGACATCATCGATACCCGATCGTCTCCGCCACATAAGGCGACGCGGAGGGGGCCTCCGCTCCCCAAAAGGGCCTTCCCACTCCCGGAGGGGCCCCGGAGGGTCGTCCAAAATCTCACCCGCCGCCCACACGTGGCACCGCCGATAGGGGCGGGGCACCGCGTGCTCGTGCGACGAGTCACAACGGACTTGCCCGCGCCGCACCCCTCGCCACCGCCGTCCCCCCGTCCCCCCTCCTCTTCTTGGGAGGGCCGCCGCCACGGCTCCTCTCGGCCTCCTCCTCATAGTCGGAGCCGTCGGTCGGAGGGCCTCCTCCTCGCGTGCGCCTCCTCGACCGCCTCAGCGTCCGCTCAGCGTCCTCCGCCTCATCCTCATCGTCGGAGATAAGGAAGCGACCGAGGTCGGCAACCCGAGACCCGCCGGACCCCCGAAGAACCCGCCCCTCCGGCGGCGGGTGGGGGGGCGGAGCCCAACGCCGGGGCGGCGGCGGGGGCTCGGGGTGGGAGCCGGCGGCGGTCGGGCCTTGCTCTTCCCCCGCTTCTTCCTCCCCGCATCCATGGCGTCGGCACGGCCTCGGTCGGCCGGTCCTCGTAGCCGACTCCCGGCCGAGGTCGAGACCCGGTTCACCGGCGGCGGTTAGCGGCGGCGGCGGATCCGCCGGACCTCCGAAGCCTCCAACTTTCCAATAAGGAAGTCGGGCAGGCGGTGGCCTCCGCCATCACCGCCGAGGCGAACTCCACCTTATCACCCTTCGCCGCCTCAAGCGGCTCGGGCCGGATCGTCTCGAGGTCAAACCTCAACGCCTTCAGCCCCTTGGGGCATACTCCGCCGAGTCGCAACTTCAACGGAGGGCACCCCCGCCCAGGACTTGCACTGCGCCGCCGCGAACTCCTCCACCGGGTCCAGCGCGCAGGCGTGGCGGGACATAACGCGAAGGGCGTCCGGCTCCCCGTCGCCTCCGCCCGTCTTCCACGGGCTTCACCTTCGCGATGGCAAGGGACTCGGATCGCCATACTGCCCCTCCGCACCCTCAAGCGGTAATAGAACCAGCGGTCGAGCGATCGGCGCTCCACTTGTTCCGTTGCGCCGCGGCGGGGGCCTCCACCCCGCTGCGGGGGATGAAACTGCACACGCCATACTGGGCGCGGAAGACCTCCTCCTCCGTCGCCCTGACGGTGCGCGGCTGATAGTGCACGGTGTGGGCTCCGATGAAGCCGTCCACCGTCGGCTCCAGCCCTACGGAGCGGCACGCCCAGGCATACGTCATCAGGCGTGGAAAGCACGACGCCGTGAGTTGATGGAAGCGGAGGTTGAACCTCCGCAGCACCCCGAGCACGAGCTCGCACACGGGAAACGGAGGAGCGTGGAAGAACTCCTCGAAGACGATGATTTCGCCGGGCCGGGCGCGGCACCGTCTCGCCCTCCGAGGCGGAAACGCCTCTTGTGGAAAAACTCGTGCTCTTTCCTCGGAACGCCTTCGGGGGACTTGTCGGTGCTCTTGCTCGAGGAACTCAAGCACTCAACGGCGGTCTTGGGCCTCATGGTCTCCCCGGTACGAGCCATCGATGGACCCTCCGCGCCGAAAGGGACCCTCCGCTAAAAGCGGGCGAACTTAGGACAGCGAAATAAGAAGGCTTAAAAGCGTGAAAAGGAGGCGAAAAGCGGCGTGGAAGCAAAAAAGGAGGGCACAAACCCTAAATCTCACCTGGCGTGCGTATTTATAGGCCGGGGACGGAGGAGGGAACGCGGCGGGGACGCCGCCGCGAGCCACCGGAGATCAAGGCCCGGATCCCAAAACAACGCCAGCCCCTCCCGATCCGCACCACGCAGGCAAACCAACGGCATCCGTACCCCCTAAACAAACACAGTCCACCCCGATCCGCGTCACTCCCAAACTAACCAACAAGATCCGACCAAGGGCAGCCAAACCCTAACACGCTGGAAGCGGGAGGGCCGAGGCCCACCTCCGCGAGGCCCACGAGCAGCGGGGACGCCCGGCGGCAAGGGCCCATGGGGCGGCAAGCACGCCACCCGCACGGGACCCTCCGGAAGGACGTTTTTTCGCTGCTCTGGCCCCCTCGGAGGGAACCGGACCTTCGAGGGGCTGCTGTTGGGGAGGGCGACCTCGCCCGGCCCGGCGGCCCCGCGGGCCTCACCCAGGGGGGGGCCAAGAACTAATCTCCGTTAACATATTGCGAAGTCTTGCGGGATCGGCAAGCGGAGGACCCTCCGCGAAGACACGAACGGCGAGGCGTCACCCCTCCGTCGAGGGCGGCCCCCAGAGCAGGCATTCGGGCCGGAGCATGACGGCCCCCTACGCGACGTAGGGAGCGCCCGGCGGGGTCTTCCCAAGTGGCGCGAACCCAAGCAACAGGAAAGGCCGGCGGAGGGACCCCTCCGGAACTGCCCCCTCCACAGATGCACGGAACCGGCGGCTGGCATGAGGAAACCCTACACCCCCAGGCGGGGAGAAGTCATGCGTGTATTTCCCGTGCGACCTGTCACGAATAGTTCCGGCTTGCCCTTGTAAGGGCCCGGTTGTAAGCGTGTGTTCTCCTACCTACCATGTACCAAATTGTAAATCAGCCCTTTCGACCCTTTGAATTCCTATAAATACCCGAATGCGGGCACAAGGAAAAAGGGTTGGGTTGTTGGCGGTTTAAGTGCCATTTGCTCGTTTTTATTACACCCACGTCTCGCCTTACGCATCGTCTTATCCCTCCTCCTTCGGAGGCCGGGCGCCCTCCGTCGCCTCGACCCTCGGCAACCCCCCCGAAGGTCGGCGGACGGAGGCCGCTCCGCTCCCCGTTTGTGTTCTCGACTCACCTGTGGGAAGCCCTCGCCCCTTCTTCCCCCCTCCGGGAGCGAAGGCTAAGGGGCAGGAGTGATCCCCACAACGGGCGTAAAGCTAGGGTCTTAAATCTTAATCAATCTAAATTGCACCTTTCTTTCCCTTTTTCTGAATCATGACAATAAAAACCGGCAATATATATATCCGGAACTGAATCACCACCACATATATATATCAGATTGTAAGTGAGAATAAAATATCAATCATTTTATAGAAATATTTAATTTTACATGAAATAAACTATCTCCAATAATAAAACGGAGTACACCATTGCAAAGAGCTCATCGAGATGATCAAAATTGATATATTATTTTCTATATTTGGAGGTCTGAATAAAAAGATATTAATTTCACAAATTAAAAAGAAGTGCTGATGTCATCGGCGACGTCAAAACCGCCATGCTGCCAAGCAAAACCGTCATGGACCTAGGGTGAACGGGTTCACAAGTTTGAGGGCTAGATGGTTGGTTTCTAAGTCCATGGACCTATTTGGCACAGCAACACAAGTTCATGTACCTACTGTGCATTTCACTCTTTCCTATCCTAGGTGTGGCAGCATGACCCTTCCTCCTGCCACTAGCCCGTGCATGATTGCAGAGACAATCATCATGGTTCTCTGTCTTGTTGTGGCGTGCTGAGGTCTTGTGCCTTGATCCGAAGCCTTGTACAGTAGCCTTGGTGGGCCATGAGTGTCATGTAGGACTCGCTCCCGAGGCTCGGTTGCGTGGGGCCTGACGGGACATGTCGTAACTGCCTTGCCGTGGTCAGCATGCCCGCAGGCGGAGTGATGATGGTGTGGTGGTAGGGTGCTGCACCACTCTGCAAAGCGTGGTGGCAGACACATCTTTTGCCAGTGCTGACAATTGCAGCAGCAAGATTCACGGGTCATCAGGATACATGGAATCCCGCCAGCAGGGGTGTGCGTCATTGCCTTATCCTTGAAGGGACAGGCACAGTCCGAGACCCTTGCGACGACTCCTTCCCGGCGAAGGAAAGAGGCAGGGGCTCGGTCCCTTGCTCGCAGGCTCGGGCAAGGCGAAGCCTGAGCCGAGGCAGGTTTCTGCATGCCATAGTCATGGCCATCCTTGGGCGGGACACGTGGGTTCCATCCGAGGCTTACTGTCCAACGGTGCGCTTCCCCTTCCGAATAATCAGGTCTTAGAGCCTTAATAGGCCTTCTTATGGGGTCTATTTTTATGAACCCCAACACACTTCCGACTAAAAAAGTCATTTTAGATATATAAGGATGGCTCAAACATTGAGAATATAAACTGTTGAGTTTGGAAATGTGAAAGCCATATGAATAGTTTTTCTTAAAAAATACTTTCATAAAAATATACATAATCCCTTTCAGTAATTATTTTTATAAAACCAAGAAGTCAAATTTATACTTTGAAGACTCAGTAGCTGCCCAATGCAATTTACTAAGCAAAACGATCAGAAATGTCCTGCATCGTTATCATCAGCAACTATCATTAGTCACAACAAAAAAAGGCGTTATATGGTGGTATTTTCGAACTAACGATCCACGTAATACATAATCCCTCTGTGTTTTCTTAAGTGTCATATTTGATCTGGGTGCATAGACCAAGGGGAAAAATAAATGTAAGTATTATGCTTCGTACGTACTTAGCTCATGACTCTGTCTCTATCCCTGCAATTTAATCATAAGATGGCATGCATGCTGACTTCATGTTCATTGGCTGCATGCATGCGGACTTAATTGCTATGAAGAAACGGAGGCATACAGATCAAAATGTGACATCTAGTTGCAATTTTCTTCTAAACTAAATACGACCTTAAAAAATGGAGGGAATACATTGTTTTTACCGAGAAGCATCAAACTCTACAGACAGTCCGTGTGTATATATATTCATAGACATGTGTAGGGCACGAACCATCTCCACATACACATCGATCTGCGGGTAGGCACATACTTTTTGCTAGTTGTTGCATACATAAATATTTTCTTTTAAATATTTTGGTGGCCTGATTGCCTTCCTGACTAAGGCGCTCCCAATGCATAAACTATGAATAGTTTCTATGGTCTATAACACCATGTCAAAACCATCTTCTACAATACATTATTTTTCCCTTGGGTCTATCAAATTCTTCACCCTTATTTCCTCTGGATCCTCTACTCCTCCTTTTGTACCATCCTACGATCCACGACACTGGACGATGAGGCCATGTTGAGGCAACCTCTTTAGAAAAGTGACCTCCAGTGGGCCAATCTCGGCTTACCGAGTTCTACATGCGAGCTCCGTTGGGCGGACGGGAGCGCCGCACGTGATCTCGGACGAGCTCTCGTAGGCGACATCGGACGAGTTCTGGAGGAGCGTCCACGAGCTCCGCACACGACCTCCCTATTCCTGTAGATGGCCACACAAGATTCGCATGTTCCTTGGTTCATTTCCCTCAACATCTCCATGGTAATGACACAATTATCTGAGATGCGTTCCCTCAGCATTAAGGCCCGTGGTGAGCTCATGCTTCGCAGTGATGTTGCCGCTCTGTTCAGTCCCGTTGTCGCATGCTTGGTTTTGCCCCATGGCGCGAACAATGCCAAGCTACTTGGCGTGCACATGAACACCCTGCCTGTGCCGATGTCATCCACGCCTCGCTTAGTGTGCCACCAAACCATCAAGCAGCTCACACATGCGCCACTCCAATGACCAAAACATCTTGACACCAAAAAACTGAGCCCGCCGCATAAAAAAATTGGCTAGCTCAAAGCCTCCTAGTTCAATTCCTTGCTCCATTGGGTACCTATGGAAGTCGCCTAGATAATAAAATTGGAGCGAGAGTCAGTGGTGCCCTATCGTCAACACATTTTGGAAATTCATCACCACCTTTGGTCGGTCCATGTAGGAACCCAATCAAATCGAATTGGTGTAAGCCTCAATTTCTCAATATCTTTCCATGTCACCATTGCCAATCCTGAACTGCCGTCGCCCCACCACTCGCATGCGCACGTGGACAGCTTGTCTTGGACCTCCCGTGCCCCACCTAATGTAGCGGTCCGGGGGAGGGCATGCTGGCAGAGCAGCTGCTAGGCACAACCGGGGTAGGGCTTCAGTTCGAGCCGCACGGGCAAGCTTCACTAGGGTAGGGCACTGCTGGCAGAGCTGCACTGGATAGGGGCCTGTCAGCAATGGAGGTGTCCAAGGGCAGGGGCATGGACGGAGAGGCGCGTGGAGAGCCACACCTCCATGTCCACCGTGGCGCTATCTAGGGTGGTCACCGTGTGGTCATCTGCTAGTCTGCTGTCCACAGGAGGTAAAAGGGTGAATACCTACCAATTAGGAATAGGGCTAATTGTTTGTCGTCAGCACGACAGCGTAGCCAACCTACCCTATATCTCATTTTGTAGGTTAGGGGATAAAAGTAGTTGAGTAGCAATAGGTGAGGGGTTATTTAGACTTTTTGCACTTTCAAAAGTTTGCTACTCGGTTGGCATATAGTGCATTCGACTAAGACATCAACATAGTATGAAAGTATGACAACATTAGTTCAAAGCAACATGTTATTTTCCTATTCATTATGTCAATGTTGCTCGATTACTAATTCTTATTGTATTATAACAGTTTCATCAGAGACAAACTCTACGTGATCATGGCAAGTCCTCCCTACCCTGCTGGATTTGACAACGATAACTTTTCATCGGCTGGAGGCATGCTGGTTTCGGACTTTGATCAATACCTCAGAACATATAGGAGTGATATAGATTTTACTGTTAAATTGAACATAAGGGATTCTCCAAACGGCAATCTCCCCGATTCTAGTTTTGACCCAGGAACCAAAATTATTACTTTCCTCTTCCGGACGGACGATGGTCCGGCAAGGGTTGTGGGAGATCCAGCACCAACAGTTCGTCAATTCTAGCAACACGTTTATATGGCAAAAACGAATAATGTGTGTGAGTGTGTGACATTTGAAGTTCAATCCTTTTGTGATTGATTTCATATATATGTGCACATTTCTACGATGAATCTATAGAGTAGTGTACTGCTACTCAATATATATAATAATAAACACTGAGATCCATGTCTTATGTTGACCAGTAATGTATGTGCTGTGAAGTATTTGCATATATTTCTTTTACAAACAATTACTTGATGAGAAACACATTTGTGGGTCGTTCCTAATATTGGCATCAAACATTTTATGGATCAATGCCACCACGGATTTTGATCCAATTCTCATAGTGATGGATATCAGTATTAAAAATGAATGAGATGCATATGATATTAATTTATGAAGCATTAGTTATAACAATACATATGGGCATCACTTCTTTGGTGCCTACGTGCATGCAATCCACTTCTAATAAGAAGCACTAGTCACAAAATATACTATACATTGTTGGTAAAAGTTATCCCACAGAAATACTTATAAATTATCCGCAAGCGAACGGATACCGGTGAGCACTTCACCCGGGAGAGGGTTTTAAATATCATATCGACAGGGAGAAAGGTGTGAAAATAGTGAGGCTAAACTAAATCTCGAGGCGTAGAAAGGACTGGAGATTATAAAAGGATGAGAAGATGTCTATGGTTGTCTAATTTATATCCTTATAAGGCTTGAAGATATTTCTTAATGGGGACGTACTCAAAGGAAAGCAAGGCGAAACGCGTGCAATCCTCGATAACGGGGGCCCTACTTGGCCTATCCAACGGGATGTGGACTCCAAAGGAATCAATGAATGCTTGTCACTACCACGAACTACCACGCGGAAGGTAGGGTGTATTTACAAGCTATCTAGTCCAAACACCGCGCTTGCACTAGGGGTAGCAACTTCAACTCAAGAGCGACAAGAATCGAAGTACTCTAATAAAGAGTCGTAAACCGAAAAGAAAATATAAACAAGGAACTTACTCAAATATAAGGTTGATCGACCACGAAGTCTCAAGATAAGTTGCCACAAGGCCTTTGATCCCGGAGGTACAAGCGTAGAGGAGTCACCGACAGGTCAAAGCACTTCCTCAAGACTAGATCTAGTCACTCTCGTGGGGTACTAAAGATCTAATCTCTCAACTTTCTAACTATCTCACAATTGCTACCCGAAAAAAAACTTTTGCGTGGTGGGCGATTGAGAATTTACGTGGCGAGCAAGGGTGCCCGTCACCAAGCAAAGGTCACGGAAAATGAGTGAATATCCGTGGCGGGCAGCGTGCCCGCCACGGTTAATAAAAATAAAAAAGCCCGAGCCGGTGCCGGCCCTTACGGGCCCGACACCGAGCCCGACTGCGGATCCGCCCGCCCGCCGTCCTGCGTGTCGTTGTTGACACCTATTATAGCATAAAATTACAAGTTAAATAACATGAATTAAGGGCTCAAGTCAAAGACAA